>APFE030011417.1:30905-184983 GCA_000404065.3 Pinus taeda
CACACTTTGCCCTTTCAACTGCCGAAGAGTTTGCCAACTCATCATGGCTTGTTGCATGTAGGCCAATGGATAGAACTGCTTCTTGATTGCAGAAACAAAGTCACTCCAGACATAGATAGTTTTACCATGCCTTTTCATGTCAGCTTGGGTTCAGCCTTCCCACCAAACCAAGGCAGTGCCTCTTAGGCGTAGGCTTGCCAGTTGAATTTTGCTCTTGTCTGAGTCGATGTTTTGCACTCTGCAATACACATCAATTTGTCTAATTCAATTGTCCAACTTTTCAGCATTTAACTCTCCATCATATGCAGGCAAGTCAAATTTAACATCTAGCTTGAATCTCAAAGATGATTTCTTATTCTGCATAGGGCTATTAGGAGGTGTGAGAAAGCTTTCCTCTTTCCCTTTTCCCTTCGAGTGGTCATGTGGATGAGACTCATCTTCTTCTTTGTCTTGTTTAGAACCTGACGAATCTTCATCCTTACGCTTTCTAAAGTCCCTATACATTTCTTCTACTATAGACTTTATAGCTAGGAAACTCTCTATGAATTGAGGGTCTGGCCCCATAGAACCTTCCTCTGACATTGTCTTCTGAGGATAGACTCTCCCAATTTCAAGATTAGTTTTGACCAACTCTCCTTCTCCTAATTTGAGCTTTGATCTAGTGAGCGTTCAACAGCTAGACCAACACAAGCTTGTCTAACCTTACAGCCTAGAGCTCTGATACCACTTGATCTGATAATCACCCTATGGGTGACCTCAGTTAAAGATTTATTAAATGAAGGTATTACAGACTCATATGTTGGTGTGTGTGTCTATGTTATTTAAGCAACGGATTGATTAGATTGCAAATACACTGACACTTGAAATGGAAAACAACAAAGAAACACAGTAAGCAAATACAAGAACACAAAAATTTAATAAGGAGTTCACCCTATCCTCCAGGGCTACATCTCCGGTCCAGCTCTCAGTGGTGGCCTTCTTTTATTGTGTCTTGAAGCAGAGAATTACAATGAAGGAGCTCAATATAAGTCTTCTGAAACAGATTGGCTTGGTAGGGTGGTTCTTGGATTCCCAAGCCACTGGAGTACACAGACTCTTTTCCTTACCAGCTCTTTGACCTCTTTGGTCTGACAGATCTTCTCAGGGATGGCTTGAATCTCTCAAGCTTTATGGTGCTCGATGCTGCCCTTGGTCAGCTCGGCCCTCTGCCTTCTTTCTGCTTTTTGCTTCATTGGTTCTTCTCTTTTCTGGTTTCTGTCTTCCTCTCTAGGTGTGTGTTTTCTATTCTCTGTTTATGGCTTTAAATCATTCGAGCTCATGGCGGTTCGTTTCCTCTTCCGCCTTCGTCGATTCGCCTGCTTGCAGCTGCGCTTGGAGTTCCCTGTTCTCGGCGTCATCATCAGACTCATAGAGAGTGGCCACTTGTCCTCCTGTGAACTGCGCCAGCTTGCCTTGTCGGTTTGTTTCTTCAGTTACGTTATGGAATGAGTCATTTGCCACTGTGGCAGTGAATTCAGACTTCAAATTCTTCTAAATTGCGGCTTATTCCCTCGTCAATTCCATCTTCTCCATCAGGGGCGATCTCAGCTGTTAGATCTAGAGCCCCCAGATTCGATGCCATTCGCTCGTCTCGCGCAGTTGACTAGCTCGACCGTTAGTGCGCGATGAGCGGCGGTTTCCTCTCTCCTCCGCTTGCCACGCGTCAGGCGATGAGTGGAATCGCTCATTTTCCTTCAAAACTGCTTACTGCCTATGGACGCCCCCGATCAATACCACCGGTTTTGGAGCGGGTCTCGCCGTTAGCTCTTAGCCTTTTATCCCACAGTTTTCCCTGCTCTCACGCGACAGAGTGCTCGGGGCTTCTCCATTTTGAGGGTTTTCGCCCAGCGGTGCAAAAACTGCCTCTGTTTCTCGATCCGAGCCTCCCAGGGGCCAATTTTGCCTCTTGCGCAATTTCCATGGGCCTCGGTCAACACGCTTTGACCGAGGTCCTCGTCGTTCCACGCTGGCTGCCATTGCCACTGGTTTAGAGGTGTTCTTGATCGCTGTTTTAAATTCTTTGAAGTCTGTCTCGACCTGGTATAGCCATGGCTCTGTTAATCATTCTTTATGGATCCAATTCAGATCACAAAGGATGAAGGGATATCGTCATGTCTCTTTAAAGCATCTCAAATAAAAGGTCAATTAAAGGACCTAGGAGAGATAGTATCTGATAATGAAATAATCTCTGTTATTCTAAATGCATTAACTGATGATCAAGGTAACCTCATTGCCACTAGGGAAGAAGAATTTATCCCATTCATCAGGTTATTGTCTCTCTGCAAGGCAGAGGAAGATAGGGTGAAGAATGAAAGTGACGAAAGATCAAATGGAAGGGTACAAACAATGTCAAGATGAAAGGAAAAATTTGGAAAGTTTAGTAATCCAAAGAAGAAAAAGAAGAGCATGGCTAAAGAAAAATGCTATGGTTGTAATAATTTTGGGCACTACAGAAAGGACTGTCCTAATCACAAGAGGGACATGGAAGAAGACTATTCTACTGATGAAGTAAAAGAACCAAAGACAAAGAAGCATTAGAAGGAAGAAGCGAAAAAATGACTAAGTTGGTATTCTTCATTAGAAGGCTCTTTTCACTTATAAAGTTATAGATAGGAAGTACTGTAAATAAGATAGGATGCATCAAGTTAGAAAGAAGCATCGTGATAGAAGCATTAGAAGATCTCATGACATGGAAAACAGAAAGTATGTCTGGTACAAATCTTACTGATTACAAAGACAAGGAAGTTCTTAGGAAACCTCATTAATACTTATAGAAGCAGAGGTCATCATTGACTGAGATCATCATAGAAGAAATCATTTGCCGGGTAAGGATATGAAACATCCTCGAGTTTCTCTGATAGAATTCTCATCAAAGGATTCACTGATGTAGAAAGGAAGCAAAAGGTTTTCATCGGAATTCCAACTTGCGGGATTCAAGGAATGATGGTATGATGACATGACAGGAAAGCAAGGCTGAAGACTAAAGCCCTTTCGAATGAAGAAGTCTGGATGACCGACAAAAAGATGAGGTACCTATGTTGACATAGGATATTATAAAAGTCATCTCATATGGTTGCAGATAATATGGATCACTATCTCCATCTTGGGAAACATGATCAAAAGAAGAAAGGATTTGCTCCTTCGGAAGATTGCAGCAAAGCATAAGTCGCACTAGATGAAATCAACATACTATGTTCTCACATGAATCATGAGGAAGCTGAATACAATCAAGGAACTATGATTGGAAGCTCCTGGGAATGAAGTGCGAGACAAGAGATAGGAAGAGATCATGATAATATGCAACGAAGGTAAAAGGCATTCACCATTCGAAGTCCAAGAAGATTTGACTAGAAGATCTCTCGGAAGGATGTGAAGACTCTGATAGAAGTCGAAAAAAGATAGAGACCCTTGACAAAGGATATCAATGGGAGATATGTCAATCTGCATACAGGATGCTGTACTTACAAGAAGATGTCATGGTGAAAGATCATCACGAAGGTAATTCTGATTTGAAATGATTGAGTATATTTAAACTAGCATGTGGTTGGGCTCATGTAGGACTGTCGAAGGGAAGAGCTGTAGATGACTTCCAAGCAGATCCTATAGAAGGATGTAATGTCCTTCCGAAATATGGCATGAAAGCACAATGACATGAAGAAAAGCCAGCTGGAGAATCTGATGGATCACTTTAGGATGAGTTGAGGACATGACTAACTCATGAATAAAAGTGATGTATGATCTATGCCCTATATATAGAAGTTCCCAAAGGTTGAAGACTCCTTAGCGAAGAAGAAATTTATGACATCAACGGAAGGAGCTCTTCATGTAGCTGGTTGTTTTAGGATCTCCACATGAGGAGTTGCGGTAGGTCCCTGGTTAAGAGGGAGCCTAAGAAGAAGTTTCTTACTTGGAAGAAACTTGGAAATTCCTAAGTTGGAAGCTTAGGTACATTCCTCTGTGATAGGAATGAGTACATTCCTTTAATGGAATAAAGCCTCCTGTTATAAAAAGGAGTGATAGACATGTTGTTCTGATCTTCACTTGGGAAGATATAATGGAGGATTGTGTACTCATTTGGCATCCGATGCTCTTAGGGGATGAGATAGGGCATCCTATGAAAGAGTAGTCGTGGAGGACCGATATTCTTTTGGGACTTGGGAGTCCAGGAAAAGAATAGTCCTTATGGAGTATATCCTGATTGAACCTGGTTGGGGTATGTTCTTCGAGAGACAATGATGGGTATGTCTATAAATCATTGGTTTCGCCAGCGTTGTGCTCTGATCTTGTGGAGAGATAGAGCTATTAGTCAAGGCCTTGCTATATAACAATGCTGGTTGGTATGATGCTATACAAATGAGTTACAAATCCGAATTCTTCTTATGAGAGATTCTTTAGATTGAGAAAGTCAAAGTACCATTATGAATACCTCCCTAGTCAAGAGGGATTGTTGAAAAGTGTAACTAGGTTCAGTCTTCATAATGACATGTAAATATGATTTTATGTAATGAGATTTAAATAAGAAAAAAAATGAAATTATTTTATTGACTTGCTTCATGGGTTTCATGAGCAGGGATTTTGTTTGTCATCTAGCCATAAAATGTAAGAGCCATTGTCATGTAATGAAGTCATGTTACACTTTGTAAAAAGTCATCTTGTCTATGTAAAAGTATCCTTCAAGAACTTGTCACCTAACCTCTTCAAGTCGGCCTACAAACGATGAAGAAGCTGCTAGATAAAGTCGGCCTAACTCCAACTACCTAAAGGTTAAGTGAAGAAGTGTATAAGTAGTCCAACTCGGCCTCATTTGGAGACATTCAATTTGGACAAGCAATTCGATCTAATCTCAACTAGAAAAGTGCAAAGAGAAGGTAGAAGAAAGGTACGAAGAAATGTCTAAAGGGAGTGCGAAGAAGGAGCAACAAAGAGAAGTGTGAAGATTCTTTTGGGAGACTTTCTTTTGGGCAGTGCGAAGTTTCTTCTGGGGCAACAAGAGAGGATTCTTCTGGGAAGGTCGAAGTAAAGACCTAGAGATCGATTTTCTCTAGGTGAAGTCAAGGAGTAGTAAGAAGGATAGAGACCGAGTTTTTCTAGATGTAGTCGAGGAGAGCAGCTCAAGATCAAGAAGAAAGGCGAAGGAAGGAATAGGCAGAGCATCAAGGTTGGTGACAAGGTTCTTGGGAGGATACTAGGGTCAAGGGTCTGTGTGATGGTCTTGGTACTTATCAATTAAAGATCTAGAACAAGAATTTTGGTCGGGTTTTCCTCTCAAGAGGTGAGAGGTTTTGGCACTGGCTGAAGAAGCCTACATACTGTGTCACTTATCTTTTGATTCTGCATTTTGGTAATTGTCTTGATGAAAGAACACATTAATAAGCTAACAAAGAAAAGACTATATGATAAAGAAGTAAAAGTGCATCATAAGCAATTATCAAGCAGAGAATTTGTTAACTTTGAATGCCCTAGATTTCTCAACACCAAGCACTCGTTGATTTGGTAATTTTTTGTGAGCAATGCTTCTTTATCTATGGGGGAGTATTATTTGTGCAGAAATTTCTGTGTTCCTGGGTCTAGTCTTTGTGAACGTCAACCTTCGGGTTTGATTTGAAATATTAATTCACAACAACAAAATGTGGACAATATTTCATCACACTTCAACCCAACACACTAGGTAGCCCAAGAGAAAATATACCAAACATATGGCTACATGTTTCTTCCCTTAGGGTAAATTTTTCATCCATTGCTAATCTCGATCTTGAGCTGTAACTGGAAAAGCCTGCTTTGCCATACAATGGAGGCCTCAACGATCCCCCATGAGTCAACCCTAGAGTGAGCTAGATCACCCTCTGTTATGGTCATGCTCCTCACGAAATGGAGTGGCTTGTTAGCCAATTGAATCCCTAGATCCCATAACCAGATCTACTACAACTTAGTCTCGACGACTACTGAAATCCACTTGCCCCACGTCTCTGCTCCTTGCATGTAATCGATATATAGACTCCGCACATCATTAATCAATCTAATGCATGCAAAGCTACCTTGCACCTGCCATACCACACCGTGGGATCTGCTATTCTGTCTCTTGGAAGCGCACCCCAATACTGCCTAGAGACTAAATATCTGCTTGTAAGAAAGGTCAACCACTTGTTGTATATGCTCCTATGACACCTCAGAGTGCCTTGCCCAAAATGTGTCACGCATCCCCTTTAGTGTGAACTCAAGGGTGGAACATACGCTACCTCCGCGACAAATCACACACTCCCCAAACTTGTCCCTGTCAGCTCGTGCCCTCACCCAGTGCCATCGCTGAGAAGTCTACCCCTTGGTGCACTGAGTCCCATCCAAATATCTCAGGTGAGCTCCCCACACCTTGCTGCTCATGCCCAAAGTGTTAAAGGACAAAAACCAAATCATTTGTGCTTGCAAGCGATGTAGAAGAGGGACAAGTGTGTGAGTCCCCATGGATATCATCAAATGTCGCTCATCTGTGTCCTCATCAATCTTGGGCGAACTACACCCAAAGGTGTGCCCATAAGTCTCCTTGGAGGCAACACTCCAAGATCCCGTTGTATAACACCATACGTCCTTGCATACCATAGAGTACCCTTGTAGTCCTCAACATGCCACTGTACACTGCGACATATCCCTGTACACCACTGAATACCCCATGCTATTGGTGTACCATCTTGTATTATCTCATATCGTGCCTGTGTCACTATACCTGAGACTCCCCGCATGTACTCAATGTGATGTGAGTCACTCCTACTCCATAACGTAAACCAACACACTACAACACACCACCATGCATCTCCATGCCCACTTGCAAACCATTGCCCAAAGCTGTATGCTCCTACACACCACTGGATGCTATGGCCTAAAGCTAGGGCAATACGCATTGGCCCGCACCCTTTCGACATCACCACCTCCATCGTCGCATCACCATACCCTCTGATGAATGAATTTCCCCACCAAATCCTCCCTAAGGGACCTGAGAGGTGAATCTCCCTATGTATCGATAGTGATGCCACCACTGCTTTGCTCCTCCGTGTCCCTTGTGCTCCACATAACTGTGGAGAATCCCCAACCCATTACAAGGCACTGTCTAGTGGCCTGCCAATGCCACCTCCTCTGACAATATCCTACCAGAGTGTGCTGATCATCTCTCGACCCCATGCACAACCAACATACCAAGATGACCTATGGAGTCCCCTCACAAACTAATTGGACACCAGTTTTATTGAAACTTCTCTAGCGAATGTGTGCGCTTGACCACTGAGTCAACTATACCACCAATGCCATAGTCAATCTTCGTGTCTGGTAAATGGTAGGTAGTCCCATCTGGATCCCAATGCCAACCTGGGCTTCTAGTATCATTGATGCCTGAACCCGCATGCTGACTCTCACTCTGGCCTATGGTGATCTCCATATGCCTAGCCCACTTCACCTGGTACCAACTCATAATCTCTTGCCATCAAACCCCAAGGGAAGGATCAAAAGCACGAGCTCTTGTACACGAAACTAGCCCCCCATCTTGTGAATGCTACCACCAACACATCTTATGTCGACTCATCTCACTGATCTGGTCAACACATAATATCTATTGGGGTAATTCTACATCTCTCTCTCCACTATGCATAGGTAGCCTAGCAATACTGCAACCCCCATCTATATATGCTTGAAGAGAGCTATTGTTTGGACGTAGTGCAACTCTACTGATTGTTTGCCTATCTATTTGCTCTAAATTGATGGCTGGCCCAAAATATGTCTGCTCGTCATCCTCCACCATGGGCTCAACTTGAGTCAAAGACTGCCCCTCCATGACTAGCTCATGTCCCTCTATGTGTTCTCCATGCTGTTGTAGGTGGCTACTGTTTGGGAACTCAGTCATGGCTCCGAGTACCTCTGTGTTTCCTGACACCTCATCTAGGAATGACACCTCATTCTCAAATGGCTCTGTGGGTGTATTCTCTACTCTCTCGACCAAGGTGTCAACTGGTGCTATCAAAGAGGTCTCCGACAATGATGACTTTTGTGCCACACTGGGTATGTTTATGTGCTCCTCACCATCCTGTATGTCCTCAACCTCATGCTCAACCTCCTCCTCAGGTTGATGATATTTAAAGCTAGGTCTCCATTAGTAGAAGTGCCTCTTGGTCTCACCCTCTAACTACCCCTGTCGTGTCCACTCCTTTTGAGGAGCTTTGGTACACTGATTTTGTGGACTTCCCCATATGGTGTAAATGGCTTCACCCCCATGGCATGCACACCTTTAGTGTCTCCGTCATAAGGAGGAATATGGTATTGGTCCATCATCTTCCTCAACTGGGCCAACATCTCATCGTTTCTACAGATACTGTCCCAAATTTCTTGTATGCTTCGTTGCATCATTGGTTTGTCTATAGCTCCGCCAATCACTATGCATGCATGCCCAACTCTTCCTTGATCTTGTTGGCTTCCCCACAACAGGCGAAGATCATGCTCTGATACCACTCTAATATTCCAAATTGAAATTTATAGCAATAAACAGAGACATAAACAAGGAAGCAACGACAATAAACAAAATTCCAGGAATACACAAAATACACAAGAAAATGCGCCAAACAATTGAGCCATTTTTAATACAAAAATCTAAGTACATAAATGGCAAGGAATGATAGAACCTCGGCTTGCTATGCAAGCTAGAAAAAACCTAGGTGATGCAACTTGGCTCCAGAACAAATGTAGGCTCCCAAAATGAACTGCGAATAGCCCCAATAATTCTGTTGTTGGCTGTTGAATGGAACTGCTAATTCGACTTTGAAAAATGCGTAGAATGAGCTAAAACTTTGTAGACGACCTCCTCACCAGAAATCCAGACAAGCCCATAAATTGTTTGGCTTAACTCCAAGCCAAGTTCGAGCCCACTAGGTGATGCGAATTACTGGATGACTAGTAAAACGCATCACTGTAGGAAAATGGTTTTGTGGCTCGAATACTGCCTGGAAATTCCTGCAAAATTAACTAGGGTTTCCCAATAAACCCACAAAAACCCATAATCGTTTTGGTGAATCTAACATCCCCCGCGATAGCTAAAGAGTGCGAACTTCCCTCTTTGTCAAGCAACACTCCCTGCTGGGAAATGCTCTGTTGAATACATGTTGAATCCAACTCGAGAAGCCTCCCAAAACTCTTGAAAATCTCCTTCGAGAAATACCTACTAGCTCTAGCTCTTATCTCTCCTCAATTCTCCTCTAAACCCTTGCGAATCCACCTCGAGGAACTCTTGCGCACTTGCTGGAAAGATTAGATTTGGCCCCAAGAATTTCCTCCAAATCACCCCTGAAAACTAACAAGGAACTCACCTTGTTGGTGGTTGAATTATCTGCAAAATCCCTGGCCCAAGTTCCGACTCTTGCTGGCTCTTCTTAGTCCCACGAAATTCTCCTCTTGCGCCCTTGGAAAAACATCCACCAATTGATAAATGTTCTGTGTTGTGGCTCCCAGAAAAGCCCTGGATCGACTCTTCTCTGCTCTCCTAGGGTGACGAAGTTCACTGAAGGTAAAGTGGAATTCCCACTCGGGAAATCCTTGTGCTAAACAACATGGGTTGTCTTGTCTTAGCAGCTCAAGAGAACTAGTGATGAAAGTTAAAATGATCCAAGATATCCAAATGAGAGCCCCCTTGCTCTATTTATAATTGCTATCATCTTACTCCTTTGGGGGCCCCCACTTTCCACTAGTTCTCTCTCTCTATCTCTTTCTCTCTCTTCCTTGCCACAAGTGCGCACTTCCCTTTTTCTCTATTTTACTCCACAAGTTCACATCCCTCTTGGTCGAATTCTCTCTCTTGTGCCCCCCACATTCCATGGAGCTGTAATTTGTCTTTTCACCTGAGCCCCTCAAGCCAAAAATCGTCCCCAAAACTCACATTATAAAACTGTGCTATGCTTAGCACCATCCCAAGTCTCTCTGCTAACCACCTTAGATGAAAAATCGAAATTGGGAACATTACATTACCCCCACATAAGAAGGCAGTTCAATTCCCAACTTCTTTGGCAAAATAAAGTTTATCAGTGGCTTTGTTCCCAACTTTGTTGAGATTACAAACCTATTTTGGAATTATTAAAGAAGAATGTGGAATTTAAATGCAGTGTTAAAAGTGAAAATGTTAAAATTGGCAACTAGGGCCAAATTCTACCTTAGGACAACTCATATGATGGAGATGATTATTGCATTGGATTCCTCTTTTCGAGAGGTCCAATCTTGATATAAATATCATCTCATTCTGACAAGCAGAAGTGGAATTTTGAATTTATTTTCTGTCATCCACAAATTGTCAAGGTCGACTTCAATCAAATGTAGGCTCATAAAGCTCAATAGATGTGTTTCCACACCCTCAACAAAGTATAAATAGGAGTGACACCTCTCCTCATTTGGTCATCACTCAACACATCACATCATCTCTCTCCTCTCTTGATTGGTTCGTACAGCTTGGGGACAACCTCTCTCTTCTTCGCACGTTTGGCAGGAGGTTGAAAATTTCAGGACAAGGACAGGCCGAATTTCAAAGAAACAAAGCAACGTTGACCAAGTGTTGACCAGGGCTCTTTTGACCAAGTTTGACTTCGATCTTTAGGGAAAAATTTCGATTTATTTAGGCCGAGCTGTTGGGCACAGATTCTAAAGTGTTTTGACCAGGTTGACTTCAGCGTTCACTTCAGATTTGACCGCATGAATTGCAACAATGTTTCTCTCTCCTTTGACTGGGTTTGACCAAACCGTTTTGGGCTGACTTTGACTCTCCTTTGAGGTTTAATTGGATTGCTATTGACTGAGCTACTTGGAGGACATTTTGGTGTTGATTTGACCAACGTTGACTTTTTGGTTAGGGATGCAGTTGACTGCTGATTTTGACGGAGCTGTTTTGATTGTGTATTGGGCAAGTGAATTTGATCTATGTAGTCCCTCTCTTTGTTGAACTATTGAATAATAATAAGATTTGATCAAAAGGTTTTCCCCATATTGGGGTTTTTCCCTGGCATCCGCCAAATCTTGTGTCCTCTTGTCTTGGCATGTCTTCTACACATGTTTTTATGTTATATCTGCATTTACTGTCAATGTGATTAAGTTAATGTGATGGCTGATAAGGAAAATTGAAGTAAATTGTGCTAAAGCATAAAACATACCATTGTTATCTAAAATTAACATGGGATGAAAGCTCAGGTGAAGACAAATCCCAAGCAAGAGTGAAAATAGAAGCGATCACTAAGGGAAGCTGTTGGAGAAGGAAGAGTAGTGGAGCCTCTGTCAAATGCATCCGTAGGTGCACAAACAAAGTACAAGAAAGGTGATGTTAAAGCTAAGAAAATTATTGTTGATTCTATTCACAAGCCTTTGGTTGCCTATATTTCTGATTTGGAAACATGTAAGGAGAGGTATGACAAGTTGGTTGGGATGTTCAAATTAAATAATGCAAATCAAGTTCTCTTTCTCAAGAACAAGTTGAAAGAATCAAGATGGATAGAGGAAAATCCATTCAATCCTACTTCATGAGGATTACCGAAATCAAGAATGATCTCCTATCTATTGGAGCAATCATTGGTGACAAGGAGCTCACTCTTATTGCTCTTGGAGGCCTTACAAGAGAATGGGATGTGTTCAACACTACCATCCTCGACAATGACAGGAATCCATGATTTGATGAGTTATTTGCTAGATGCATTCAAGAAGAAATAAGGATGATGGAAAGAGACAAGCCCACAAATGGAAACAATCCTACCGGCTTCTCAGCTCATACTAGGAGGAAGAACAATGTTGGTCCTAGAAGTCAAGATCAAGGGTTCAAGTTGGGATTCAAAGAAGGAAGAAAAGAAAGATGCTTCAATTGTAGCAGGTTTGGCCACTTCGCTAGAGAGTGTCCTCACAAGAAGGATACTCCAAGAGATAATAACAATAATAACAACAACTACAAAGTAAATGGCAATCAAAGGAACGATAGGGTCAACAACAAAGGAAAGAGGAATGCTCCCGCTGCTCGAAATGGAAATGGAGGTCCTCCCAAGAAGTCGAGAAACTCCAGGTATGAAGAAGTTAATGTTGTGAAGTAAAAACAATTTTATCTTATTTTTTCCCTCACCACCGCCTCTCCTCTAGATACTTTGGATCATTGGTTGATTGATAGTGGTGCCTCAAGGCACTTCATTGGGTACAAATAGGATCTCTCAAACTTGATTGAAAAGAAGACTGATATGGAGATTATACTTGGGGATAATGCCACTTATCCCGTGAAAGGAATTGGGACTGTTACTCTCCACTTAAATAAAGGGCAAACCCTTCATTTACAAGAAGTGTTGTATGTACCTGATTTGAAAAAGAACATGGTCTCTATTTTTGCGATGGAAGACAAAGGTTTCAAGGTGACATTCATTGATGGGAAGGTTCATGTTTGGCAAAGGAACCCAAGAGATGCGTTCACTCTTGGATTCAAGGTTGAAGGTCTTTATCAGGTTGGAGGAAGTCTGTTGGGAGCAATGACTTGTGATAATTCTCTTCAATCCTAATTATGGCACCGAAGATTTGCTCACCTTCATTACAAAGCCTTACATGATGTAAGGAAGATGGTCACAGGGATGCCCGAATTCAACTTAGATCATGAAGGTGTATGTTAGGGTTGTGCAACTGGAAAACATACAAGGGGACCATTCCCCTCAAGTCAAAGTCAAACTGCCGATATTCTTCAATTGGTCCATTATGATCTATTAGGTATGTTGCCCGTGACATCTTTGCGTGGATATTTGTACTATGCAATTTTTGTGGATGACTTCTCTCTTAAAACATGGATCTATTTCTTAAAGAAGAAGGACGAACTATTCAAATGGTTCTGCTCTTTCAAAGCCTTGGTCGAGAATCAAACAGGGAAGAAGATCAAAATATTAAGGATCGATAATGGGACTGAATATGAGTCAAATGAATTCATTGACTATTGTAGAGAAGCTGGGATTAAGAGGGAGACCACTACTACATATACTCTTGAGCAAAATGGACTGAAAGGAAGAATCATACTATCATAGAAGCCACCCATGCCATGCTTCATGACCAAGGTCTACCGAAGTTCTTATGGGGAGAAGGTTCCAACACCAATGTGTATATTCAAAACAGATGCCCAGATCAAGCATTGGACTTCAAGGCCCCCGAAGAAGTCGCCAGTAAGAAACCTAATGTATCTCATTTTAGAATTTTTGGTTGTCCCATATATTTTCATGTGCCGAAAAAGAAAAGAAACAAACTAGATGCATCTGGGAAGAAAGGAACGTTTGTGGGCTACAATGAAACTTCGAAGGCATATAGAATCTATGTGCTTGGACAAAGGGAAGTTGAAATAAGTCATGATGTCACTTTTGATGAAGATTCTGCCCTTAGGAAAGTACAAGATCTTCCTATCCCTAGGAAGGACAAGGATGATGATGATGCAGGGAAACTAGATGAACCTCTGTCTGATGCCCTGATGCTCGATGTGGAAGGTCCGATGGATCCCATTGATCCACCTCCTAGCGAGCCCCCTACTTCAAGAAAAAGACCTATGTGGCTCAAAGATACTCTTGAAGATGTTGAGAAACACATTGCCTCGAGGGGGACATTTCGTGGAAGCAAGAAGCCGAACAGGTACCAAGGGTACTTAGCTGCCATGAGTACCATTGTACAATTTGAGCCTTGTGCATTCGAAGAAGCCGTGCAACACCAAGTTTGGAAGGATGCGATGAATGAGGAATATGAGTCGATCATGAAGAATGATCTCTGGGATGTGGTTCCTAGACCCAAGGACAAGTCAGTGGTCACTTCAAAAGTTTAAGACCAGATTTGTCACTGGAGGCTTCTCTCAAAAGGAAGGAGTAGACTACGATGAGATATTTGCACCAGTTGGCTGCTATAACACCATCCGTTCGATCATAGCCCTTGTCGCTTTGCAAGGATGGAGCCTAGACCAGATGGATGTCAAAACTGCCTTCTTGCATGGCTCACTTAAAGAGGAAGTAAATGTAGAACAACCCAAGGGGTTCGAAGTTCAAGATCGTAAGACACATGTATGCAAGTTGAAGAAAGCCGTCTATGGGTTGAAGCAAGCCCCTAGGGCTTGGTATGAGAGGATTGATTGCTATCTTATGATGCTGGGATTTACAAGGAGTGATGCTGACCCGAATCTATACTTCAAGGTTGAAAAGGACAGACCTCTCATTTTGGTCCTTTATGTGGATGATCTCTTTCTGATCGGTGATGACTCTCTCATTCATCAATGCAAAGGGGAGTTTGCTTCCGAGTTCGAGATGAAGGACTGATGCACTACTTCCTAGGGCTGGAGGTCTGGCAAAAGCCAGGCGAGTTTTCCTTTCTCAAGGAAAATATATTGTGTAGTTGCTTAAGAGATGTGGGATGGTGGACTGCAAGTCCGTATCTACTCCGATGGAACTCAACTTCAAGAAGCTATGTGGAAGTGTTGCTGGGCTCAGATTAGCGAACCCTTCCGACTATCGTCAACTTGTGGGGGCCTTGATGTTCTTGGTCAACTCCCGTCTTAAAATATGCTTCACTGTGAGCTCGTTGAGTCAATTTATGGTCGAGCCTCATCACATTCATTGGATTGCTGCTAAGAATCTCTTGAGATATCTCCAGGGCACAATCCATTATGGATTGAGATACACTGCCAGGAACTTGAGGCTACATGGATATTCAGATGCTGATTGGGCTGGCAGTGTGGTGGATCGTAAGAGCATGTCTAGGCACTGCTTCTCTTTGGGGCCTGCTTCAATCTATCTTGGATGAGTAGGAAGCATAAATCGGTTGCTTTAAGCACCGCCGAGGCCGAATATATTGCTGCGAGTATGGCCTGTTGTGAAGCAGTTTGGTTGAGGAAGCTCTTTAGTGAGCTATTTGAGCACATCCTAGATACCACCGTGATCTTCTGCAACAACCAAAGTGGGATTCGCCTTTCAGAGAATCCCGTGTTCCACAACCACTCCAAGCACATAGATATCAGGTACCACTTTATTCGGGATATGGTACAATGGGGAGCAATAAGGCTCCAACACATCAGGATGGACGAGCAGGTCGCAGATATTCTCACGAAGCCTTTGTGGGAAGGTCAAATTCTTAACCTTTCGAGAGAGACTTGGAGTCGTGGAACGACCCTCTGATGAGGGTCCTGTATGAGTTGGACATTGAGCTCTGGGAGCACTTGGTGGCTTGACGTACTTCTTGGAGCTATGAGCGACCATAGGGTGAGTGGTTCACCTTCCCCTAGTGGTGCGCTAGATACAGGGTGAGTGGTTCACCTTCCCTTGTGATATCCCATGATGGTTGATATGTGTGTAGGGTGAGTGGTTCACCTTCCCCTATGATTGTAGACACATATATGTAGGCTGAGTGGTTCACCTTCCCCTACGTTTGACCTAAACATAGGATGAGTGGTTCACCTTCTCCTATGGCATATGAGCAGGATGAGTGGTTCACCTTCTCCTGCTGATGCCCCAGCACACATCCTACCCATGGAGTCCGGGACTCATGGGAAGTACCTCTCATTTGGCCAATGAGTTGGGAAAAGATGGTTAGGGATATAGCACTACTAATGGACGCATCGTGTACTGCCGTACTCCCTATGACTAGGATGCCTAGTGTTCAACAACTTGATCTGGGATCAAGGATTGACTTTTGTTAGTGGAGAGTGGTAAAGTCTTCTGACTCACTCTCGATCAATTCTTCTTCATTGTTACTTCATGGTTCAGCAGAGCAGAGCAATGATGACAAATGGATTGGCAGGTGGAATTCTCCCTAGTTGATAGGGAGTGTTAAAATTGGCAAATAGGGCCAAATTCCACCTTAGGACAGCTCATATGATGGAGATGATTATTGCATTGGATTCCTCTTTTCGATAGGTTCAATTTTGATATAAAAATCATCTCATTTTGACAAGCAGAAGTGGAATTTTGAATTTATTTTCTCTCATACACAAATTGTCAAGGTCGGCCTCAGTCAAATGTAGGCTCAAGAAGACCAATAGATGTGTCTCCACACCCTCAATGAGTTGTATAAATAGGAGTGACCTCCCTCCTCATTTGGACATCACTCAACACATCACATCATTTCTCTCTCCTCTCTTGATTGGTTCGTACAGCTTGGGGACAACCTCTCTCTTCTTCGCACGTGTGGCAGGAGGCCAAAAATTTCAGGACAAGGACAAGTCGAATTTCAGAGAAACAGACCAACATTGACCAAGCGTTGACCATGGCTCTTTTGACCAAGTTTGACTTCGATCTTCAGGGAAGAATTTCGATTTCTTTAGGCTGAGTTGTTGGGCACAGATTCCAAGGTGTTTTGGGTAGGTTGACTTCAGTGTTGACTTCAGATTTGACTGCAGAAATTACAGCAGTGTTTCTCTCTCCATTGATTGGGTTTGAATGAACTATTTTGGGCTGACTTTGACTCTCCTTGGAGGCCGAATTGGACTGCTGTTGACCGAGTTGCTTGGAGGACATTTTGGTGTTGATTTGACCAACGTTGACTTTCTGGTTAGGGCTGCAATTTATTATTGTTGACTGCTGATTTTGACAGAGCTGTTTTGACTATATATTGGGCAAGTGGATTTGATCTATGTACTCTCTCTCTCTGCTGAACTAGTGAATAATAATAAGAAGATTTGATCAAAGGGTTTTCCCCACATTGGGGTTTTCCTTGCATCTGCCAAATCTTGTGTCCTCTTGTCTTGGCTTGTCTTCTACACATGTTTTTTATGTTCTATCTGCATTTACTGTCAATGTGATTAAGTTAATGTGATGGCTGATAAGGAACATTGAAGTAAATTGTGCTAAAACATAAAACATACCATTGTTATCTAAAATTAACAGAAAAGAGCATTGACATGATTAAGGAAGCAATTACGAAATGCTTAGTGTTAGTAAGTCCTGATTAGGCAAAGGATTTCCAAATTTTTTCATTTGTTTATGAAGATACTATTGTTGGTGTCTTACTTTAGAAGAATGATCATGGTGAAGTGTACATGTGTATGTGGATATGGGGGTTTTCCATGCACAAACATAAAGTACTTGACACAGATACCAAAGAAGTGGATTCTCGGGTATGAGGCTATGTCTAAAATTCAAGAATTAAAATTAAAATTGAACTTTTAAATTCAAGAATTAAAATTGTTGTAATGTTACAAGTTACCTTGCAATAATATTACAGTTAACAATTCACAGTTGAGAAATTGTACCCCAGAAAGTTAATGTTGACTGCAAGTAAAATCCATCATCCACATTGTTAAATTTCCCGCCGATAAGTGCAAAGGGTAGCAAAAAATTTTTCTTCTAAGAAGAGCAAATTCAATGTGCATGATTCAAAATTGTAGTTGATATTCACAAAATTCTACTTGTAGTAGAAAAATTGTAGCACTGGAGCAAATACGCTCAGTCATTGACAAAAGGAATATATAATTTTATTAACAACTTGAATGATTGAATGATGCCTTACAATGGTGGAAGGCCCTAGCTTAAATACAACCTAGGTGCCATTACATGAGGGGGCATGATCTTTGATCGTGCCCCTTAGTTTATAAATCAAATTAAATTAATCTATACATAACATTGCCTTCCTCCCAAAAGAATGCTTTGTCCTCAAAGCATAGGTAACGAAGGATGTTGCTAATGGAATGCTTCGGTCTACCAAGAGGCTTCTTCTTCTGGTAGGTCTTTCCACTTAATAAGGTATTCTTTGATCGCTCGTGATCGCAAGTTCTTTTTCCTGACGGTGATAACTCCTTCTGGTTCTAACATGATCCTCCCTTCGTCATCTAATGTCGGAAGTGTTGTTTGTGCCGCTTCGTGTTTGCTAAGTGCCTTTTTAAGGTAAGATTCATTGAAGACATTGTGAACACGACTTTTATTAGGAAGGCTTAAGTTGTATACTAGGTTAATCTTTTTATTAATGTGGTACGGTCCATATAACTTTGGTGCCAATTTGTTTTTTCCCTTCTGGTTTAAGGACAATTGCTTGTAGGGCTGAAGTTTAACAAATACCTATTCCCCAACTTCAAATTCTCTTTCTGTTCTGTTTTGGTTAGCACGCTGCTTCATACGATTTATTGCAATATTTAGATTTTCCTTTAGTGCTTGTAAGACTTTTTGGGTTTCTTCTAACTGATCTTTAACTACTGGAAGTTTTTTCTTGATAATGGCAAGGTCCTTCCATTTAGGAGGTTCATAACCGTAAAAAGCTTGAAATGGGGTCATTTTCATTGAGGTGTGGTAAGTGGAATTGTACCACTATTCAATGAGGTGTAACCATTGAGCCCACTTATTTTGTTTGTCTGTTGAACAACAACGTAGGTAGGCTTCTAAACATTTTTTAACAACTTATGTTTGACCGTTTGTTTGAGGATGGTATGCTGAACTCATGTTGAGGTAGGTTCCTATGTGTTTGAAAAATTCCCTCTAGAAATTGCCTTTGAATTTGGCGTTTCTGTCGCTAACAATGACTTCAGGAAACCCACGTCGTTTGTAGACATTCTTGCAAAATATCTCAACGATTTGTTTTCCCGAGTCTAATTTCTTCTTTCCTATGAAGTGTGCATACTTGGTGAGTCTATCGAATACTACGAGAATTTTGTCCTTGCGACAGACACTGTAACCCCTCGATAAAGTCCATCGATATTTCTTCCCACTTTTGGTTTGGAATCTTTAAGGGATGGAGCAGTCCGGGAGTCATAATCTTCTCATTTTTATTTCTCTGGTGTTGATCACACTCTACTACATATTTTTGAATATCATTATTCATTCCTTTCCAGAAAAATGATTGGCGTGCGTTATAGTAGGTTTTAAAGAAACCTACATGTCTCGTTGACAGTGAATCATGGGACTCCTTGAGAACTTTGGATTTAAATTTGGAATTTGGGCTTAGGTAAATTCTTCCCTTGTACCACATAATATCGTTTTTCCGTTCAAATTTTGAATTATGAGGATTATTTATTATAGCACATGTTTTTGGATCTTTTGCATACTCAATTCGAATTTCATTAAGCCATTCCGGGACTACAACTGAAATTGCGAGTAATGACGATTCTTCATCTTTCTTGGACAGAGCATCCACTACTACATTGTCTTTCCCTTTCTTATGTAGTATATCCATGTCGAAGGCGACAATTTTTTCGATCCATCTTTGTTGTTCTGTAGAATGTGTTTTCTGCTAGAGGAGGTGCTGAAGACTATTATGGTCTGTTCGTATTAAGAACTTACTTCCCAAAAGATATTGCCTCCACTTGGCTAACGCATGCATAATGGCGAGCATTTCCTTGTTGTATGTAGACTTGAGACATTCTCGCTTGTTGAGCTTCTTGCTTTCAAACGTGATTGGATGACCATCCTACATCAATACTGCTCCTATTCCCAAAGTGAAGCATCACATTCAATTACAAGAGGCTTTGAAATGTCTGGAGTTGCTAATACAGGTGTATTGGACACAATTTCTTTTAAGTCGTCAAAGCATTTGTCTGCCTTATCATCCCATTGAAATGAGTTTTTTTTCAAAAGGTTTGTTAGGGGTGCGGATACATGAGCATAGTTTCGAATAAACCTTCGATAGTATCCAGTCAACCCTAAGAATCCTCTCAATTTGGAGATGTTAATTGGTCTGGGCCATTCTTTTATAACTTTGACCTTATTAGGATCTACTTTTACTCCTTTATTGGATATTATGTGTTTGACGTACTTTACTTCTTCCTTCCCGAAGGTGCATTTGGACATCTTTGCATAAAACTGATGTTCTTCTAATATAGTGAGGACTTGCTCCAGATGTTGTAGATGCTCCTTCCACGTTTTAGTATAGATTAGAATGTCAGCAAAGAAACCTAACACAAATTTCCATAGATATGGACGGAATACCTCATTCATGGTGGAAGGTCGCTGGAGCATTAGTTAACCCAAAATCAATTACCTTTATACTCATAATGACCTTCATGTGTTCGAAAGACAGTCTTCACTATGTCTTCTAACCTTATTATGATTTGGTAGTATCTGGATCTTAAGTCCAATTTTGAAAAATATCTAGCTCCGTGAAGTTCATCTAGCATTTCTTCTATAAAAGGAATCGAAAACTTGTTCTTAATTGTTATCTTGTTCAACCTTATGTAATCTACACATAGTCTAAATGATCCATCCTTTCGGACTAGAACCACTGAAGCAACATAAGGGCTTCTACTTTTTGTGATGATTCCACACTTCAAAAGATCCTGGACTAATCTTTCGATTTCAGTTTTTTGATGATGCGGATATCTATACGGCTTGATGTTGATAGGGTTTGACCCTGATTTGACTTCGATTATGTCCTCGATTTCTCTTTCAGGAGGCATCTTCATAGGAAGATCTTGGAACACCTTTTTGTGTTTTTGAATCAATTCTTGAACTTCAGGTGGTTCTTCGTTAACCAATTTTGATGTTGCCGTTTCCATTTGATGACACTGCACTACATATGTTGGTGCTCCTTTTTGGATCAGTTTTATCATCTGGTAGGATGATACAATTTGATTTTGAGGGGGTCGAAAACCATATAACTTTTATTTCTGCCCCTCCCATATAAACTTTATAAATTTCTTTTGATGGTTGGCAGAGTAAGTGTCGAGGGTTTGTAGCCATTAGATACCTAGGACCACATCCGCTCCTCCTAGTGGTACAATGTAGAACGAAGATTCTAGATTGTAGTCTTGAATCCACAATTTAACCTTATGGAATTTCCCTACTTTTTCAATTTTCTTCTCGTCTGCTACCATTACCTTCATATTAGGCATTGGATATGTGAAGATGCTAAGCCTTTTAGCAATGTTTGAGTCCAAAAAATTGTGAGTGCTCCCTACATCTATTAGAACCATTATAGTGCTCTTTTTGATATGGCCTTTTAACTTCAGAGTCTACGGCTAGGATATTCCTGTCATGGATGATAATGATACTTGTGGAATATTTTCATTGTCTGGTTTTGGGGAAAATTGTGGAGAATCTTTCAACTTCTTCTATATCTAATTCTTCACTATCTGAATCATTGGTTGCTTCACATGTATACATGTTCTTGGTCTCTTTTCCTTTAACACATTTATGTTTAGATTCCCATTTTTTGCCACAACATTTGTACTTAACCTCTTTTATTTTTTGCATTTCCAAGTTAGTTTTTCCTCCTTCACGTAGCTATGGTGGAACATACTTTGTATTCTCCACGTTAGAAGTCCGGTGAAATCTGCGTCTCAAGTATACTATTTCAACTTTTGGAAGCTGTATTCTTTCGAGCTTCTTTTCTACAACTTTTGCTTTGTCTTGCTTCTTCTATCAAGGTGATGTCGTGAAGCTTAAGCTCATCCTGGAGATGTGGTTTAAGTCCCGTGATGTATGATTGAATAAGACGAGTCTCTGATAACCCAAGTACTCGCGTAGCTATAGTTTCCCATTCTCTAGTGTATTCGTCCACATCTCCTTTTTGTTGTAGTCTGGTGAGTGTCGAGAAGAACTCTTCCTTTTTGACGACTTGGAACCTCTTAAAGAAAATATTTTTGAATTTCCTCCAACTGATAGCATGTGTCGTTTTCTTCCACCACATATACCAATTATATGCTGTGCCTTCCATTTGCATGGATGCATGGTTGATTTTTTCATCGTTATTGCCAATACTGTAAATCTGAAATATTCTTCCTGCTTTATTGAACTGTGCAACATTGTATTTTTCGTTACTGTCAAATTTGGAAAGCTCAAGTTTTGCTCTTTGTTGATATGTAGCTATTGTTGGGGCGAAGAAGGGGTATTGATTTGAGAGCTGCATATTTGGGTATTGATTCGAGAGTTGCATATTTTAAAAATTTGTGTTACTATTTTGTGGATTAGGAATGGAAGATGTATGTGGAGATTCATGGATTCGAGGTGAGCCTGATGGGCTTGATGATCCCGAAGAATCTAGTTGTTGAGTTGCTTCGTTATTCTGATGTAGTTGATCAGTTATAATATTCAACTTTTGATAGATGAGGTTGAGTGCCACCATTGCTTCAGTATGATTTTGATCAACCTTATTTGTAAGGGATGCATGTTCTATTTTAAATTCATTATGATTTTGCGCGAGTTGACTCTTTATACTCTTTGTTGTGCCCTGGAGCTCCTTAATTGCTTTAGTGTGTTCGGTGACCTTATTGTCAAGACCTATAATTTTCTTATTAAAATTGTTCATTGTCATTGATGAAGACATTGATTGAGTATGTGGTGGTGTATATTTATCCAGCTTAATGTAACTCCTTAACTTGACCCTAATTATTTATTTATTTAATATTGTTTTTTTGCATTAATTAACTTTTTATATAAATAATTAATTTTATAACTAACTATTTTTGTATAATAAATTAATTTAATTTTTAAAAGATTGACTAATATATAACTTATATGATTTTATATAATATATATGACTATAATATTAACACGAAGGGAACAAAAACGACAGGGGACAAAAAAGGTGGAACTCGGTCGATGGTCAACTAGGAAAACAACGGGGGATAGGGTTTGGCTGCAGAACGTGACAGTCAACTGTGGAAGGCAATGCTTGGTAGCGAACATGATGATTGAGACACAACGACAAGATGTCAGGGTAAATTGACGGCATGGTGGGTCGGGGTTAGACAACGATGAAGTGGTGTGGATTGAGCATGGTGTAGATGCGGCAAACAAGAAGACGTGCTTGGCGGAATTTTGGTGTGGAACAACAGAGACGCCAACGAGGCTGAGAATGACAGAGCGACAGGACGGGGGATGGGGACGACCTGTAAGACAAGGTAAATGATGACACAAGGAATTTGCAACGGGTTATGGTTGTGGGAACAAAAGTGCGATTTGACAGTGGTAATGACGGTGGAATAAGAAACGAACAGGGTGCAGTGTGAACAAGAGTAGATCACAACAGTGGAACAAGACCCGAGGAACGCTGCGTGACTTTGATACCAAATGGAGCAAATACGCTTAGTAATTGACAAAAGAAATATATGATTTTATTAATAACTTGAATGATTGAATGATGCCATACAATGGTGGAAGGCCTTGGCTTAAATACAACCTAGGTGCCATTACATGAGGGGGCATGATCTTTGATCATACACCTTAGTTTAGAAATCAAATCAAATTGATTTATACATAACAAGCACAATTTTTTAAAGCTCTCCCCATTGCTGAAAAATTGCAATCTGAATGGGAAAATACTCACATTGAGAATGATGCTCGAATGTTTAAAAGTCAAATAATACTATTTGAATTATGAATACGTTTTACTATTTTTATCAGGTAAATGGATTTTGAAATCTTTTGGAAGGTTGCCCAATAACTTCATCTCCCAAACTTAGTTTGTGCTTTGCTCTTGGATTTGTCTTCATGTGTAGTGCCCTAGCTTTTATCCTTGGTAGGTGTTTGTCATGTCCCTTCTCAAACACATTTGTAATAGGGTGTTTCTAACTTTCAAGTTTCTACACAATTTTGTGCAATTGTGGCTAAGGAAAAGAACCAATCATTTTCGACTTAGGGACTTAGGAGGAAATTCAATTTAATTTGGTTGCTAGTGGAAGGTGGGGGCCACCCACGTGGGAATTTGAACTAGGCCATTCGAATGGCTTGGAGGGAATTCGAAGGCTGGATGGAGGGGCCCACATGAGGCAAGGAAGGCCCACAAAGATAAAAGGAGGAGGAAGCTCTCATTTGGATGCATTCATTCACCTTCAAATCAAAATTACTTGACTGTTCGCTTTGTTGTTTAGCTGAGTCAACTGTATGTTTAGTCACGAATCTCTCAAGCGGGAGATTCAACCTTACCTTCGGGGGACCTTGAGTGCCTGCCCTAGGAAGGCAGTTCCATCAGCATTTCAAGAGATCCGAGAGTTTGTTACAACACTACCATTATTCATACATAGGGAATGTGTATTTTTGGGCCACCAGAAGAATATGCATGAGGAGTTTGAGCCACAACAGATTAGTAATTTGCCGGGAGAGCTAGGGAATTTGAAGGACAGCAGTAGGCCAGCATTTCTTGAGAGTTTTGGAGCCAACAGAGCCAACAACCCAGGAGTTCGAATTCCAGGCTTGGGGACAACGCAGAGGGCTAGTCCAGCGTTTTCGTGGGGGCTGAGGAGCAAGTGCTACAGCCCGGAAGCTCATCCGGGAAGTCAGGGGATTTGCAGGAGGGATCAGCCCATCATTTTTGGACATTTTCCAGGAGGATTTGCAGGTAGAATCCAGCAGGCCGAGTTTTGCAGTTGCAGCTGAAGTTGCGCTCCTTGGGGGTCGAATTTCAGAACTCTGAACCAGCTAAATTCCTTCGTGGGTTGTTCTAGGTTTAAGCCAAGGAGTCAGGAGCTCAATTCTCATAATTTTCTGAGCACGGGAAGTGGTGTTTCCAGCCAT
Source organism: Pinus taeda (assembly GCA_000404065.3). Classification (NCBI taxonomy): domain Eukaryota; kingdom Viridiplantae; phylum Streptophyta; class Pinopsida; order Pinales; family Pinaceae; genus Pinus; species Pinus taeda. The sequence continues at coordinate 55,367 of APFE030011417.1, forward strand.
TCGAAGTTAGCAGAAAGGGCAGTTTTCTGGGCAATGCAGTGCAGATTGTTGCAGCGGTTGAGGCAGCCATCAGTTCAGCTATTTCTCACCTGGGTTTGGTCATGCTTGTCCATTGAGACAAGCCCAGGTGCACCACTCTATTATCTATTGTATTTTGCCCTCAAAGAAGTTATAAAATGGCTCAGCAGTTCATTATCTCCATCATTTCCATGGGTGCTTAATATATATTTCGTTTTTATATTTGCTGAACTGATTGTATGCTTTATATCACTTGTATTTCATCTTAGGAACATTACAATGTTGGAAGCTTGTATATCATATTCTTCTTAGTCTCATCTTTCTATGTCTTTCTTTTCTCATTGCTAAGCCTCTTTATATGGGTTCTGCCTTAAGGTTATATTGCCTCTATTTTTCATATCCCAACTTTCTTCATATCATATGCAACACAAGGCGGTCCTTTTCAGGAATTTTTCTTAATATCTAGGCCTGTAAAACTAATATGTGACATCTTGCATTTATTTTAGTGAGTTTTATCTTATGTTTAACTGTTTAGTGTCATTAGTCATGGTTCCTGTATTTCATTGAAGGATTTTTGTTAACATATTCAGTTGACTTTTTGGTTTGCTTATTTGTCACAGTCAACTTTGGAGCAGCTAAAAAGAAATTTTCCTGATTTATCAGAAACCACATTGAATGAGATTCTTGAATCTGTGAACTTCAGTTATAGGTATACATCAGCTCCACTTTTTTCTTTTTCATTTATTATGTGCAAGACCTATTTATTTTTTCTTGAAGGTGTATAGATGGAAATAAAATCTTAGCTAGTAAATTGAAAGCACCGTTGGCATGAATAATGCTCTATGCACCCTACTTCGTTGCTGTATAGTTGTTTCTGCTTCAGATCTTTGTGTGATTTTTCTTAATATGTCCAACAACTCAAATGTGAATATGGCCATGAAGCCTTTGCATTTTTTGTTAACTTGATAATCTCTGCATTAGGTATTATCATTTTTCTGCTCAAGATACAAATTTAGTGACTTACTACAATTTTTATGCTTTCAGAAAGATATTCTTGAGCTGTTTTCAGCTGGTAAGACCCTTCTGAGATTTGAATAATATTTTTGAATGTTCTTTTGCAGATTGTGGTTGGACACTAACTTATGCTGGCATTTACAATCACATCTTAGGAAATACCTGGCAATTTGTGTTAATATGTAAAAAAGTCATTCCATGTACAAATTTGTACTATCCATGTACAAATTCTTACTATTCTGTCTTCTTAACAGTACCTTATCCAGAACATGGTGATGGGTCTGCGATGCTTTCTAAGCACTCATGCCCTTTTCCACTATCTTTGCGTATCTTGCCATTTGTCCAGATAGTAGTACTCAAGACAACATAGTTTGTTAGACGAGCATGTGCTCCCTTGGGTTGAGTAAGTGGTTCGTTATTGAGGGCACTTGCGTTATACCAAAATGTTGTCTTACCAAAAGAGAAAAGTGATAGAACAGAAAGAAATGTGGTACATCGATTATTTGGAGAGTTTTAAACTAGAGGCATAAAAATTCATGAATCTAGGAGTGATCAAAACATTTTGAAATAGCTGTTACCACTTAAAAACTTGAGTTCAAAATAAATATTCAGTACAAGTGGTAGGTGAAAGAATCTTAGCTATCGTAAACATTGTACAAATGATCTACAAAGTTGTCATTGACACTTAATGGGATTTTTAAAAATGTCTTATCTTGAGCTCATCCTTCAAAACTAATATCAAAACATGCTATTATGTAGAACCATTAGAATACTAATTGATGACCTTGTATTGGATTAAATATTGGAGTCATGTAGAGCTTGAGAAGCAATAATTCACAATAATGGACAATGAATGAAATGGTTTTTATTTGTATTAAAATGAGGCTGCAGCCGTAATGTGAAACGAGTTAATATGAGCCATATTTTAAAATGCTTGTTAATCTTGGGAAGGGAAGCCAGAGAATACAAGCTCCTAACAAGACCCAGGACTAATTCACAAAGCATATTAAAATCTGCTTCTCATTTCTCTGTTTTCCTGCTTTGACGGGCCACAACTTTTGGTAACTCTGCATTCCTGGTTTTCTGAGATTCAATTTGACTTGTCATCCTGCTGCTGTGATGAGAAAAGACGACCTGTAATTTCTCAATTTGGCGTGCACTCCTCTATGTTCCATGGAGGATTGAAGTTTCACATGGGATACAATGGCTGGAGTGCTTGCAGCAATCAAAACCTTGAAATTGAGCCAAATCCTAGAGATCGAGGTAATGCTCGACGAATTCCAGACTGGAGATTATCAAAATGAGGCAAGACCACAGGGCTGAGAACTGAGAATGGAGGTGCGATTCACCTGGGAATGCATCTCAAATCCAAACCATGGGACTTGTTACCCCTCATTTCAGCAGGGGTACATATGGATTTTCTTCATTTTGCATAACACCATTGTCAGCCCAAAGATGCAAGTTAAAGCCCTATAGGCCATGTGATCTTTTGTATTAAGGTGTCCTAGGCCTATTATGGTCTACCATGGCTGGCCCCTTTGGTTCCCGCTCTTATCTCCTTTTGTCCTGGATAGGATTGGAGGACTTGGAGTGGATCACATTTGGGACTCACGGTTTAAGGGAGCCTTTGGTTATGTAGGGGTGATTGCAGCTATAGGGGCTAGTCTAGCCCATGTTGTGAGCACCTATGGCTTACTACGTGTTCATGAGTCATAGAGTCTATATGTATCCTTGGATTTGGAACAATATTTATTAGACAGCTTTCAATGTTGGAGTGTCACAGTTCTCCACAGTTCATGTTTCTCAAGGCAATGCACAGTTCTTGATGCATCTGATCCCGAAAGTTAAAAAGTCAACTTTGTCTCATAATTGTTAGATGACATACCACGTGGAAATTTTTGCAAAAGGTGAACATCATCTAGAAAATGACAGTCAAATGTGGTCCAGTGACACAAGGGGCTTCTAGGTGGCAAACAGTGTCAAATCTTGGCATGAAGAAATGATCTTTATGTTAAAAGTTATCTACAAAATCAGTCGGACAAAACCTAGATGGAAGAATCCTCAAATTCCCTATGGTGTTGGAGATCTACATTCCATGTATGATGATGTCCTCGTTAGATGCCATGCGGGGGTCAAGAGAGATGGTGCAAAGGTCAAATTAGCTATTGGGGCTAGTTGAATGTTGAGGATGGTCAAAGATGCCAAGAATAGTCAAGCAATCAAGTCAAAAGGAGCTAAGGCATTGGTGATCTAAGCTAATGGAGCAATCGACTTCCCTTTTACTAGCCATTGAGGTCAATGAAGTAGAACTTTGAGTTCGTTATGAGGTCAAAGCGAATGTTGGACCTCTTTGTGGAAAAAAAATATAGCTGTTGCAAAGTGAAATTAGCCTCCTCACTAAAGCAAGCTCCCATGCACCAAGTTGAGCTTCCTATGAACCAAATCAAGCCACCTCACCTAGCTATTGGGGTCTTCTTGAGTGAGTCGTTGATCATCTTTGGCTTCTATTCTTCATTTCATGCTTCTCCAAGGTCAAAGCAAAGGGGACGTTCAACTCCTTTCGGTTAAGCCATTAAACAAAGTCTAAGTCGAACTCTTCATGTGGATAGTCATTGTAATAAAATTATTTTCTGGTGAATTTACTTAGTCACCAGGTTGTGTATGACAAGTAAAAAAGTATTTTTGACAGTAAGGTCCAACTAACTGTTACTAAGAAAAATTATTAAATGCCAGTCCCAACTCTCAGTCCAGTTGTTGTTGAATCGTGAGATCATAACACCATAATAGAACTTCTCATTGCAAATTTTGTGTATACATTGTGGGTTGATTCTTTCTATTCCATTTTTTCTTAGCTCTTGTTGTAATTGTTCTTAATAAGATGGACCTTGGTAAATACCGATTACACAACAATTGGAGGGGTGATCTACTAGGGGGTGGAGGTTACAACGAAGGTGCTAGTCTTTGTTGTAAACTTGTTGGAGGTTGGAGCTGTTAGATCTAGTGCTTGGACAGATCCTCATAGGGGATATCTTCAACTAGGTGAATATCTCTTCCAACCCCATAGTTGATCTGAAAATTGGAGACACTTCACTAGAAATCGCTCCTAGTTGAACTTGGGATCTTGTGGAGCTATCCTAGTCAAAGGTGGTGGACGATACAATCTTCTTGACTCCAAGTCCATCTCTTGTCCAAAGTGCAAGGCTAATTTAAGAGTGGTTGTGATTGGCAACTGGACACTTGAACGGTAACATTTGGCCAAGGTAAGCATATCTTAGCAATCATCTTATTTAAAAAACTCAAAATATTTTTTTCTTTTCCTGTTTTATAAAAATTAAATAAAAATATTTACTAGCTTTTTTCTTTTTTGATATTTCTGAGTTTTATCTCAAGATTAGCTGGTTAACCGTTGGGGTTTTGAGCCATAATTTATAGATTTCATCCAAGGGAAGATATACCGTCTTTTTGATCTTAAAACACACATACTTCATGAGATACATTGGGTTTGTTTTGCAAATCTGTATTTTATAGCAATATACACTTAGATCTAGCGAATTTCGAAGTACAAGGGCCATTTTCAAGTAAGTATACATTTCCCAAACTCTTGGATTAGTTTCCAGATTTGTTATTCAAGTTTATATCATTACTCTAGAACTATTTAATATTTATAGCTTATTCTAGTCATTAGAACGTTAATTTTTAAGCTGAAAGAGATTTCTGGGTTTCCATCATGGGATTTGATACCAAGACCTCTGCAACAAGTTTCTAGCTTGCTGGAAATGCAGATTTGTTGCAGATATGAAGCTTTGGAAGGGTAAAATTGATCTACCATTTGCTGTCCTAGCTTCTCCCATCCTTAGATTATCAATATAGAGCATACAGAGGCTTTTGTGTGGCCTTTGAAGGGGTTTTACTTCCCAAACTCTTGTATTAGTTTCCAGATTTGTTATTCAAGTTTACATCATTACTCTAGAACTATTTATAGCTTATTCTAGTCATTAGAACGTTAATTTTTAGGCTGAATGAGATTTCTGGGTTTCCATCGTGGGATTTGATACCAAGGCCTCTGCACAAGTTTCTAGCTTGCTGGAAATGTAGATTTGTTGCAGATATGAAGCTTTGGAAGGGTAAAATTGATCTACCATTTGCTGTCATAGCTTCTCCCATCCTTAGATTATCAATCTAGAGCATACACTTGCTTTTGTGTGGCCTCTGAAGGGGTTTTACTTCCCAAACTCTTGTTTAGTTCCCAGATTTGTTATTCAAGTTTATATCATTACTCAAGAACTATTTATAGCTTATTCTAGTCATTAGAACGTTTTTTATTAAGAGGAAAGAGATTTCTAGGTTTCCATTGTGGGATTTGATACCAAGACCTCTGCAACAAGTTTCTGGCTTGCTGGAAATGCAGATTTGTTGCAGATATGAAGCTTTGGAACGGTAAAATTGATCTACCATTTGCTGTCCTAGATTCTCCCATCCTTAGATTATCAATCTAGAGCATACACACACTTTTGTGTGGCCTCTGAAGGGGTTTTACTTTAGCCATGCTTTGGAGTTTGCTAAGTGCTTTGCTTCTTTCTTTCCCTAGTCCATGAGCAGATTTTTCAGATCTGTAGACACAAGACAACAAGCAGAATAACACAGGGCATCCCCTTACCGAAGGTACACATGAAGGATATGTTGAAAATAATACTGAGAGGGGGGGTGAATCAGTATTATCTAGTCCTTTTACCAAATCTTCCTTATTTATACTTTGAATTATTTTTGCATATCAGTACCATAAAACAATGAGCATGAACAAGAAAACAGATAGTCACATCAAAGAACACCAGATATAAGGTGGAAACCCAATGTGGGTGAAAACCACCTGCTGCAATATGTCTCTATCTTCTTTCAAATTAGAAACTCCTTTTACAATGGTCTTGTACTGGTGCAGTCCTTTACCAGTACTCAGGCTGCAACCTGCTGAGAGCTACAACTCTCTCTCGTTTTCCAGTCTCTCCTGAAAGGGAGCTACAACCCCCTACTTCTTTTCAAGGACCACTTTTCATAAATTTTCAAACTGGATCCATATACATCAAATGATCATCAAGTACATGTAAATTATACAGTCAGCTGCAATAACTAGATCAACAATAACATAATTGAACCTAGAACACCTTATCAACAAGAAAAATTCAACCAACAGAAGATCTTAAAACAGATACGCAGTTTTCTTTTTACTGGCCTGTGTCGCTATGCACTTCACCCTTTGCTTCTCTACGTATACCCGCAGAGTTACTTCTGCTGTACTGCGTGGCCACGCACTGCTCCTTTCACTGATCTGCGTCCAGTATGCACCAAAATGTACTATCGCGCCGCGTACTGCACAGTAGGCACGCACCTAGAAGAACTGTTGCGCCGCGTACTATCACAGTAGGTACGCACCCAGAAAGACTGTAGCACCGCGTACTCAAACAGTAAGGACGCATCTAAAATACTGTCGCACTACATACCCACGCAATTCACCTTTGTCACTTCTATGTACCCACGCGCTACCCCTTTGTCTCTTCTGTGTACCCACGCATAGACCCTTTGTTTCCTCGGCGTACCCACGCACTATCACTGATGATCACTTGCGCACCTCTGATTAGGGCCAAAATACAGTCAGATACTCAGATTTGATCTTGTGCTCGAGAGATCACCCTTCACAGATTCGCTTCCAACTTCTCTTCTAAAGATCAAGCTTTTAAACCGAGAACCCAATATCAGATCTTAAGATATTCAATGCACAAAATATTCACAAGCCAAATGATCTCCTTAGCTTTATATAGGCATGATCTTCCTCAAATCATGGACTAATACCACGGGCCAAAACCATGATAATATAATATCGTCGGCTAAATACCATAGGAAACCCCACGTGTGCGCGCTTTTACTGTCTTGAAGTGTGTGCACTGGGGTACGCACCCCATGAATGGGTAACCCACGTATTTGGATGCGGTCCCTGCACGGTATACCTACGGGTATGCACCTCCTGAACTGTTCTCCTGCGTACTTCTTTATTTTCATCAAAATGAGAGCCATGCCATGGGTGTTGCCATCAAGTATAACATCTGAAACATATAATCATACCAGAACCATAATGCCAACAAGAAGTATGTAAAATATGTCGATCATGTGATTGATTAGTCTATATTACAGGTGGAGCTAGAAGGAGAATTCCATCCAAAACCTTAGTGCATTTTGCAACAAAATATGTTCATGCTATGAAATAAAGCAATTGATCAAGTTAAAGTGCAATGGAAGCACTTTGGGCCTGATGAATCTACATGGGAGATGGCTAATCATATGCAGGCTATGTATCCTTCTGTTGACCGTGTTGTAAATCCGTCAACTAATGGGACTCCTCGATGTGAAGTCCCAATTAGACCTCACACCATTTTGAGTAGGAGCCCCATCCAGAATATTGGATAGGTTTCCATGTATTCTTATAGATTTTCCTTAGCAATAACTGTCAACAAGATAGGAATGCATTGTGCCTTTGGAAAGAAATAAGGTGTGCCTAGTGAATGTTCGGTTCTAGGTGTGTTAAAGTTCTTATACTAAGGGGGGAGAGAGTAAATTAAGCCTCTAAAAGAGCAGTAATAGTACCAGCCAAGAAGAGACACACAAAAACAAGAGGGATCCATATAACATCTAGCGAAATAGTCCACAAAATATGCGAAGGTAATTATAACCAATTAATGAGAAATATTTGTCTAGCATCTTGTCGAATAGTCCACAAAGATGGGACAAAAATGAAAACCATTACAACACATTCTAATTAAGATAAGTACTAAAATAACTAAAATAATTCAACTACTTTAGCACAAATGAAAGTAAAAATGAAATACAAACATCCACAAAATAGTATTACAAATATTCATAATCCATGCATGAAGAACATGTTTACCATGAAATATTTTTTTATTAAGTAAAATTTCCAAGACACATGTACACAATTAACATCACTAGCTCCAATAGTGGAGCATTGGAGCCACTCCTTTCTCCTCAAAAGAACTAGTTTGTCTCTCTAATGCCTTGTAGGAGGAGCCAAGGTGAAAAATTCCCTTGCTCATATAATGAGCATGTATATATAACCAAGAGGGGATGCTTCACCTTCCTTGTGACGCTTTGACTACCCTCATGACTATTTGACTTCCTATGATGTTTTAACTTTACATGAATCTTCATATTATGAATCTATCCTTTGGACTTCCACTTTACAATACATTTTGAATAGGTAATTACATAATCCACAATAATGATGTGGTATATGATGACTTGTGACAGGGAATGACATGAACCTGATGACATGAACTGCATGATGATGTGACAATGTCAATCCATTCTTCTTGTTGCTTATTTCTTTGTGTCTTCTTGAAAAGGTGGTACATGTTATTGTTCTTCCTCCTCCTTATGATTTGAGGATGAGGAGTCTTCCATGTGCTCTTCATATTCATCTTCTATTATAGTCTGTGGTTTATTGTTCCTATCACCTGATGATCATATCATCTCTTATGATCCATATTTCTAGCATGTCCGACTTCTCCATCTCCCTCTTCATCATCCTGCCATGACATAATAAGGTACCTTTTTATGCAATTCACTCATGATGAGATGAAATCAGTCCAAAAACCCCCTAGTCCAAGATTATGCATATTGAGCCATCGACTAAGATAGAACTAGATGGAAGGTTGGAAAAAGGACTCAATGTCTACACAGTTGGGTAGTTCAAGTAGTCAAAGGGAGCCTTGAACCTTGAGACTGAAAAGTGAACATTTTGGACTGGGCTCAGGGAGTTAATTGTGCAATTCTAGAGATCAGTGTGATAGGCTGAGGGGATTAGCACTGGGAGAGAAAAATTATGCATTTCTGGGAGACAAGGGAGATTGGGCCATTACGCAGTTGCGTAATTCAGGAGCTCAAGGATGAGCTTAAGTCTAGAGACAACACAATGTGTGGTTTAGGCCTGGATTGAAGCCATGATTGCACAGTTCTAGGCATGAGCACTGAGGTTGTGAAATGCGTAGTTTAGGGATTAGGCACAAAGTTTGCGAAATGTGGAGTTCTAGGCCTGAGCACTGAGGTTGCAAAATGCACAATTATTTGCTTGAGCACTGAGGTTTTGAAATGTGCAATATTGGGGTTGAGTATTCAGGTTTTGAAATTCATAGTTATGGGAGGCAGAGACTGCAAATGGTGCAGTGCCAAGAGACAAGGTTGGTGCTTGATGGCTGAGACTGTGTAATGTGTAGCTCAGGATGGCTGGATGAGGCTAGGTTTCTAGGAATTTTATGAAATTTTGCTAAGTGTGGGACCAAAGGGACTGTTGTGAACAGTGATATTCCTTGACTATGATCACACACTTGAAACAATTTGATGATACAACAAAATAGATCATCTGGAACATGCTAATGTGAAAAATTTGTGATGAACATATGACAAGTGTGACACTAGAGGTACATTTTGTGAAAATCGTGACGACACTTGTGGGATAATGATTAAAAAATTTGGAATGAGTGCGACTGATGTTTACATGGTTAGACCAACTCATTCACACAAAGATAACCCATTGAAATGACTAGAACAAGAATACATACATTGTGCGATAGCTGACATGCAAAGAGACAAAATTTTCTAAAGGGCGAACAAATCTTGTGATATGTGAATCATCAGTAAAGATAACAAATGTTGGAGAAAAGATAATATGAAAACACCACAAATTAAAGTGAAAGAAAGTGAAATTGGTAACCAAAAAAATGAAAATGATGCTTACAAAAGCAAAGGTGTGCGGGAGAGAAAATTTGAAAAACTCACTGAAACAGAAGTACAAATGCAGTTAAAATGTGAGAAACTATCATTGTCAATGTGCACTCACTATTGACATGGATTGGACATCACACATGCATAGGCTTGATGGAATGTGCTATTCGTTTCCAAGCTTGCATAAAAGAATGTGATCATGCACTTGCTACAGACTAAACATGCTTGAGAAAGTGGCTTCGAAACTTCCAGTCCAATAAGGGAGCTCAAAAAGCGTCAGCTCCCCAAGAATACACTACAGAATGATCAATCACAAGAACCATAGTAGGCTCCAAAATTCGAGTGTACATAAAATTTTGGAGGGTGTTTGTCATAGCAACAACACTTAGTGACACACTGCTAGAACTCTAGCTTCTCTGCCTTAGTTAATTATTTCATGCAAAGCCTAGTTCCTTAGGAAGTATTGATTCATTATTTAGATTTACATGATTTTCCCACTTACCCCATGCATAAACATAGCCCCCTTCATTCCATTACCTGGTCAAGCACAAACATAAGACCAAAGATCACACAATGTTTTGAATCAGGGTAGGGTAATGAAGTTCACGAGCTTTAGATTTTCAAAGTATAGATTTTTCATCTCTGGTGTTGCTCCGTTTCTATTAAGCCTCGAAAGTACCCCAGTGGAGTCACTTCAGTAACACAAACATTCCTCCACTGCTAGTGATCCTTAACAAAACCCCAGCAAAATTTCTTGCTTCACCTCTCTGCATAGAAATATTTTCTCTTATTTCACCTTTATTTATTTATTTATTTATTTATATAGGAATTTTCATCGACACTTATTTATTTCATGGGTGGAAGAGGGATCCTAACTTATTGAGAGAAGGAGAGATTGTCCCTTCAGAGAAGCATATATAAGACCTCCGATATTGGTTTTCTCGTTTAGACTTTCCCCTTTTCCTTCTCTACTTGATTGGATTAGCCTAAAAACATGTAAACATAAAAACCAAAGTGTAGGCATGATGTTCCTAGAATAGACACGGAGGTCATGGTTCAACACAAGGCTTTCTTAATGCAAGGATCGTATTTCCCATCAGAACATCATCAGCCAAAAGATGTAACCAAGACAAGGAAGAAGGAAAAAGAGTTAGCCAAATGTTATAGTGTTACAAATTCCTTTCCTATTTTTCCACATTCCCTTTGAACCAACAAAGTATCTTCATGCATGGTCTCACAAAACGAAAGGAAAGACAAAAAAACAAGGAAATAAAAATAGAATACAAGATAGAAAATGACTACAGCAAAACCATGATGTGAAACCAAACCTAGAAAACACAAGAGAAACTATAGGACATTAGTGCAGGATGAAAATGTAGGTAAACTAAAATACAACTAGACCTACTCCTAACCTAACCATCTAGAATGTTGGGATCACATATAATCAAATTTCCAACGTATCCACTGTAATTGTTTACAATGTATAACTATAAAGATTTGATCGATTAAAACAAATATTAATCATCGTGCACTAGAAAGGACAAGAACTTGAGTAGCTTGCACAAAAATTTGAAGGTCTTTCCCGTGAGCAGAAAGATAGGCCATAGCCACTGCTTCTAACCATTTTATATTCCTACATTTTTATGAGAACCATCATTCAACAAACCTTAGAAGCTTCTTGTGGATGTGTCTCCATCTACACTGAACTTCTTAGAAAAGACGTGGAAATATCTGAACTTTTTCTTTGTGACAAAGCTTTCCACGTAAGATTGTTCCAACCATTCAGTGATTGGATCATAAAATTCTTGATAATCCTCTTGATATCCCTGAAATCCTTGAAAAGATGAATTTTCAATTAGAGGTGCGGTATTACGATGAGAATCATGTCAGGTAAAATAGATTTGATCATATTTAACAAGCATGTCGAGACAGTGAGGACTTGACAAAATAATCAGTGAAGGCTAAATTGCCTCAACCACTCGAAAAAAATATGAATAGTTTGATGTTGAATGATGAAGATCGAAGGATGTAACACAACTCTCATTGGATAAACTAGTTAGAAAATGATAAAACAAATGACAGTGATCAAAGATAGAATAATGATCAGACGAGTTGATTAAAGCATTAGATTCTTAGTTTGTAATAAATGAAGATAAATTAGTTTGAACAGTTTCACAAATGCCTGGAATAATAGAATCATTTTCCTCGCATGAGGAATGTGGAAAAGTATTTCTTTGTAACTTGTAACACACTACATGAGCACTGTAAGCATTGAAAGAAGTGAAAAGGACTGTTAGTACAGCAAACACATGTAACCAGTCAAGATGTAGTGAATGAATAACAATTTAATTCCCACAATAACTCATGCATTCATTCGTGCTCAAGAGGATTTCAAGTGTGATGAAGAACAAGATTCATGATATGATATTCATAAGGAAAGCAAGGAGCTACTCATCATGAAATAAATATGATAGATGTGATTCCTTCAACCAAAGGGGGTCTTTGGAATGATCAACTTTGCAATTCCATAACCCTTTCAGTGATACACATTCCAAATTCGAGTTTGCTAGGAGAGATTTGCATGAAGATGAATGAATTGAGAAATATTTCTAAATTAGTTAGAAGTAAAATCTTGGAAATTTTAAAGATGACATCCGAGATACCAAGTAACCAAACTTTTTTCAAAAATAAATTTTCATTGAGTGAAACCATGCAAAGAGAAGGATTGCATGGGATAAACATTATATAACATAGTTCTGGGGACTTACCAAAGTCACAAGATCCTCACATAACCATCAACAGAATTTGAAGCTCCTTGACTCCCTTGCAGGTTCTAGAACTTTTCAGGATTGTAAAATTGCATTTTGAGGATTCAACTAGATCATGGATGGTTTGCAAATAGCTACTACCACTAGTTTCAATAAAGTGCTCACTGGATAGAAGCCATCTTTGTTACTGATTTTACCATATTTTTCAACGTCAACAACCAAACTACTTGAGTTGAAATATTCTTCTGATAAAAAATTCAAATATGAATGAATCAAGGAAATTTCGTGAGGAATGTGGTTTGAAGAGTTGTATTCATCCAAGAGAAGATATGATAAGGGATGGGAAGAGTACTTAATGATCTTATTGTATTCATTTTCATCATGGATAATCTCACCACCTTGTGCCAATTGATAGGTTTACTCATCGAATGAAGGACTTGAAGAGCATGGAGTATCTTTGTCATGAGTAGATTCATCGATAACAGTTGAGCACAAGGGGTAGTGAGATGAAGAGGAAGTTCCGGTAAGCACATCTTATTTGACCAATTTATATTTTGGATCTAAAGTAATGTCTTCATGAGAAACCAAAAGATCCTACATAGGTAGAGGAATAGGAAGGTGAATATGTTATCAATATTTCTTCTTTTTCCCTAAATCCTCCATGTGAAGATGATGTGCTCCCGTTCTTGATTGATTTTCAATATGCTAATATTGCTAGTGAATCAAATGCAATCAATTCTTTCAATCAATTTCTAGCCTTAGGATACAACCATTCTGATGAAAAATACTTTGTTGACGAATGTGATCACGAAATTTGAGGTGCTTACGGTGCAGGGTGTGAAAAACTAACTGGGGGAGTAGGTTGATTTAATGGATCATGTTACAAAGAGTCATGGAATGTAGATGATAGAGGATAACATAAATATATATCATATTCAATACTAGGGTTATGAATAGTAACATCATCTTATAGAATGGAGGAGTTAGCTTCACCATGGGCTTCATGAACCATTTTAGGATTTCCTCCATTGAATCTGACTCATGAAAAGTAAAAGAATAACAGGAAGATGGATTAGGAATTTGATTTGCATATTTCCCAAGCTTATTATCATCACACGAAGACACCCTCATTGGAACTGGAAAATGAGGAGGACAAAGAACAAAAGGATAAGTGAATTCCTCCTCTGAAATTAGAGGTGTCTCATGATTCACAAGAGTTGGGGAAGTAGAAACATGAGGGGTTCTAGTTTATCATGAAAGGATACATGAACCAAATGTTGAAACTTTTGTTTAAATAAATCCGAATCTACATCTTCTTCAAGAAATTTATGACAAAGGTGAAGGAATCAATTTGAGAAATCATCAATTGATTCATGAGGCTTCATTCTTAACTAATTGAGTCTTTCATAAACATCTCAGTAATAATACATATCAAAGGCTTGATAAAGATCCTTGAGGAAATGATGGAAAGAATGGGCAGAGGCAGGTGGTAAGGTATGGCACCATTTATTAACATGATCTTCAAGGGTGAGGAATAAAAGCATGAAACCAAACTCTTCATCATTGATTTCATAACATTCAGAGAATCTTAGAAAATCAGAAATGTGCATGATTATGGATGTTCCATCCTCACCATCAAACTTTAGCTGAGATATGTCATAAAGAGGCTCAGTAGGGATTGAAAATTTATGAATGGAAAAATTAGAAAAACATCTTGGGAGTAATATTTGAGGATGAGCCATTTGAGATAAGAGGATCAAAATTGACTCAATAGGCACACCTTGTCATCTTTCCCTCCTTCTAGTGCAAATTGTTGACAGTCCTGGAAATCTGTCAACCACAGGGTTTCCATGATGTAAAGCCCCAATTAGACCTCATACCATTTGGAGTAGGATCCCCATCCAAAATATCAGTTCGGTTGCCATGTATACTTATAGATTTTCCATGGCTCTAACTGTTAGCAAGAGAGGAACGTGTGGTGCCTTTGAAAAGCAAGAAGGTGTGCTTGGTCAGTGTTCGGTTGTACGTGTGTAAAATTTCTTCTACTAAGGGATGAAAGAGTAAAGTGAGCCTCTAAGAGAGAGGTGATAGTACCACCTAAGAAGAGACACACACAAACAAGTTGGATTTGTCTAACAGCCAACGGAATATTCCACAAAAGATGTGATGGTCATTACAACCAATCAATGAGAAAGTTATGTCTATCATCCTCTGGAACAGTCCACAAGGATGGGACAACACTAACAACCTTTAAAAAACATTCTCACTAAGATAAGTACTAAAATCACCAAAATAGTTAAACTACTTTAGCACAGCTAAAAGAAAACATGAAATATAAACATCTATAGAATGGTATTACAAATATTCATAATCCATGCATGAAGAATGTGCCAACAATGAAGGATTTTGTTATTGAGTAAAAGTTCCAAGACACATCTATAAAATGAACATCACTCACTCCAATAGTGGGGCATTGGAACCACTCCTTACTCCTAAAAAAGAACTAGTTTGTCTCTCTATTGCCTTGTGGGAGGGGCCAAGGTGAAAAATTCCCTTGATCATGTAATGAGGGTGTGTATTTAACCAAGAGGTGATGTTTCACCTTCCTTGTGATTCTTTGAACACCCTCATGACTTTTTGACTTCCTATGACTCTTCATATTCTGAATATGTCCTTTGGACTTCCACTTTACAATACATTTTGAATAGGTAATTACATAATCCAAAAATAATGACATGGAATATGATGAATTGTGATAGGACATTATATGAAACTAATGACGTGGACTACATGATGATGTGCCAGTGCCAAATCATCCTTCTTCTTGCTTCTTTCTTTGTTTCTTCTCGAAAATATGGTACATATTCTTCTTCCTCCTCCTTATGAATTGAAGATGAGGAGTCTTCCATGTGATCTTGATCTTTATATTTCATTATAGTCCATTGTTCCTTCATCCTCTCACCTGATGATCATCTTCTCTCTTCTGGTCCATAAGTTTCTTCTAGCATGTCTTCGTCATTTTTCCATGGCATGATAAGGTACTTTTTTATGCAATTTACCCATGATGAGATGCATCAATTTGAAAACTCCCTAGTCTAAGATTGTGCATATTCATTGACTGAGCCAGAACCAGATGGAAGGCTAGGAAAAGGGCTCAGTAACTGCACAATTGTGGGTTCAAGCAGTCAAGGGGAGCCTTGAGCCTTAAGACTGCATAGTGCATAGTTTAGGGTGGGATGAGGGAGAAAATTGTGCAATTATTGAGCCCTTTTCCTAGAAAAGGTCGAGATCACATATAATGAAATTTCCAATATATCCACTGTAATTGTTTACGACCTGCAATTACAAATATGTGATCAATTAAAAAAAATATAAAGCAATGTGCACTAGAAAGGATAAGAACTTGAGTAGCTTGCACAAAAATTTGAAGGTCTTTCCTGTAAGTAGAAAGATAGGCCATAGCCACCGCTTCTAACTAGTTTATATTCCTACATTTTTTATGAGAACCATCATTCAAAAAACCTCGAAATCTTCTCATGGATGTGTCTCCATCTACATTGAACTCCTAAGAAAGCACGGGGAAAGATCATAACCTTTTGTTTGCGATAGAGCTTTCCAGGTAAGATTGTTCCAACCATTCAATGGTTGGATCATAAAATTCTTGATAACCCCAAAATATTTGAAAAGATGAAGTTTCAATTAGAGGTATGGGATTATGATGAGAATCGTGTGAGTTAAAATATATTTGATCATATTCAGCAAGCATGTCAAGATAGTGAGGACCTGACAAAATCATCAGTGAAGGCTAAATTGCCTCAACTACTCAAAACAAATATGAATAGTCTGATGTTGAATGATGAAGATCGAAGGATGTAACACAACTCTCATTGGATAAACTAGTTAGAAAAAGATAAAATGAATGATAGTGATCAAATACTGAATAATGATAAGATGATTTGATTAAAGCATCAAATTCCTAGTTTGTAATAAATGAAGATAAATCAATTTGAACATTTTCACAAATGCATGGAATAATAGAATCATTTTCCTCGCATGATGAATGTGACAAACAATTTCTTGGTAACTCGTAACACACTACGTGAGCACCTTAACCATTGAAATAAGTGGAAAGGACTACTAGTACAACAAACACATGGAACCAGTCAATATGTAGTGAATGAATAAGAATTTAATTCCCACAATAACTCATGCATTCATTCACGCTCAAGAGGATTTCAAGTGTGATGAAGAACAAGATTCATGATATGATATTCACAAGGAAAGAAAGGAGCTACTCATCATGAAATAAATATGATAGATGTGACTACTTCAGCCAAAGATGGTCTTTGGAATGATCAACTTTGCAATTCCATAACCCTTTGAGAGATACACATTCCAAACTGGAGTTTGCTAGGAGAGATTTGCATGAAGATGAATGACTTGAAAAAGATTCCCGAATCGGTCAGAAGTAAAATCTTGGAAATTTGAAAGATCACATCCAAGATACCAAACATTTTTCAAAAATAATTTTTTATCAAGTGAAACCATACAAAGAGAAGGATTTCGTGGGAGAAACCATATTTGACTTAGTTCAGGGGACTTACCAAAGGTGTGAGATCCTCACATAACCATCAACAGAAGTTGAAGTACCTAAACTCCCTTGGGAGTCCCAGAACTTTCTAGGATTGTAAAATTTCATTTTGAGGATTAAATTAGATCATTAATGGTTTGCAAATAGTTACTACCACTAGTTTCAATAAAGCCACTGCTCATTGAATGGAAGCCATCTTTGTCACTTATTTTACAATATTTTTCAACTTCAACAACCAAACTGCTCAAGTTGAAATATTCGTCTCATAAAAATTTTGAATATGAATGAATCAAGGAAATTTCGTGAACAATATGGTTTGAAGAGTTGTCTTCATCCAAGAGAAGATATGATAAGGGATGGGAAAAGTACTCAATGATTTGATTGTTTTCATATGCATCATGGATAATCTCACCACCTTCCGCCAATTAAGAGGTTGACTCATCGGATGAAGGACTTGAAGAGCATGGAGTATCTTTGTCGTGAGTAGATTAATTGATAACAATTGAGCACAATGGGTAGGGAGATGAAAAGGACGTTTTGATAAGCACATCTTATTTGACCGAATCAGATTTTGGATCTAAGGTAATGTCTTCATGAGAAACCAAAAGATCAGATGATGCACCTCAGAATTCATGATCACATTCGTCCACAAAGTCTTTTTCATCACAATGATTGCTTCTTAAGGCTACAAATTAATTTAAAGAATTGATTGCATTTGATTCACTACCGATATTAGCATAATGAAAATAATCCAAGAATGGGAGCACATCATCTTCACATGGAAGATTTATGGAAAAATATGAAATATTGATAACATATTCACCTACCTATTCCTCTACTTGTGTAATTTGGCTCCCTGTATCTAATCGCAATTTGAAAGAACAACTCAAAAATTGATAGGGTGTGAAAAACTAGTTGGTGGAGCAAGTTGATCAAGTGGATCACAGTACAAAGAGTCATGGCATGTAGATGATAGAGGATAACATAAATATATATCATTGGAACTAGAAAATGAGGAGAAGGAAGAACAAAAAGAGAAGTGAATTTCTCCTTTGAAATTATAGGTGTCTCATGATCCACAAGAGTTGGGGAAGTAGAAACATGAGGGGTTCCGGTTTATCATGAAAAGAGACATGAACCAAATGTTGAAACTTTTGTTTAAATAAATCCCAATCCACATCTTCTTCAAGAAATTCATAAGAAAGGTGAAAAAATCAATTTGACAAATCATCAACTGATTCATGAGGCTTCATTCTTAACTAATTGAGTCTTTCATAAACATATCGGTAATAATACATATCAAAGGCTTGATAAAGTGCCTTGAGGAAATGATGGAAAGAATGGGTGGAGGAAAGTGGTAAGGTATGGCACCATTTATTAACATGACCTTCAAGGGTGAGGAATAAAAGCATGCAACCAAACTCCTCATCATTGATTTCGTAACATTCACAGAATTTCAGAAACTCAGAAGTGTGTGAATATGGGTGTTCCATCCTCACCATCAAACTTTAACTGAGATAAGTGATAGAGAGGCTCATCAGGGATTGAAAATTTATAAATGGAAAAATTAGAAAAATTAGAAAAACATCTTCGGAGTAATATTTGAGGATGAGCCATTTGAGATAAGAGCTTCAAAATAGACTCAACGTGAACACCTTGTCATCTTGCCCTCCTTCTAGTGCCAATTGTTGATAGTGTTGGAAATCCATCAACCACATAGCTTCCTTGATGCGAAGACTTAGAACTCATACCATTTGGAGTAGGAGCCCCATCCAAAATATCAGTTCGATTGCCATGTATTCTTATAGATTTTCCATGGCTCTAACTGTTAGCAAGAGAGGAACGCATGGTGCCTTCGTAAAGCAAGAAGGTGTGCTTGGTTAGTTTTTGGCTATAGGTGTGTAAAATTTCTTCTACTAAGGGGTGAAAGAGTAAAGTGAGCGTCGAAGAGAGGTAATAGTACCACCTAAGAAGAGACACACACAAACAAGATGGATTCATCTAACATCCAAAGGAAAACTCCACAAAATATGTGATGGTCATTACAACCAGTTATGTCTAGCACCCTATGGAATAGTCCACAAGGATGGGACAACAATAACAACCATTAGAAAACATTCTCACTAAGATATGTACTAAAACCACTAAAATAGTTCAACTACTTTAGCACAAATGAAAGAAAATATGAAATAGAAACATCTACAGAATGGTCTTACAAATATTCATAATCCATGCATGAATAATGTGCCAACCATGAAGGCTTTCGTTATTGAGTAAAAGTTCCAAGTCACATGTATACAATGAACATCACTCGCTCCAATAGTGGAGCGTTGGAACCACTCCTTACTCCTCAAAAAGAACTAGTTTTTCTCTTTATTGCCTTGTAGGAGGAGCCAAGGTGAAAAAGTCCTTTGCTCATATAATGAGGGTGTATATAACTAAGAGGTGACGTTTCACCTTCCTTGTGACTCTTTGAACACCCTCATGACTATTTGACTTCCTATGACTTTTTGGATTTACATGACTCTTCATATTCTGAATGTTTCCTTTGGATTTCCACTTTACAATACATTTTGAATAGGTAATTACATAATCCAAAAATAATGACATGGCATATGATGAATTGTGATAGGAAATTACATGACACTAACGACATGGACTTCATGATGATGTGACAGTACCAAACATTCCTTCTTGTTTCTTCTTTCTTTGTGTCTGCTTGAAAATATGGTACACCTTCTTCCTCTTCCTCCTCCTTATGACTTGAAGATGCGGAGTCTTCCATGTGATCTTGATCTTTATATTCTTTTATAGTCCATTGTTCCTTCGTGTTCTCGCTTGATGATCATCTTATCTCTTCCAATTCATAAGTTTCTTCTAGAATGTCTTCATCATCTTGCCATGGCATGATAAGGTACTTATTTATGCAATTTACTCATGACAAGATGCATCAATCTGAAAACCCCCTAGTCTAAGATTGTGCATATCGATCCATTAATTGATCCAAAACCAGATGGAAGGCTGGGAAAAGTGCTCAATAACTGCACAATTGTGAGTTTAAGTAGTCAAGGGGAGCCTTGAACCTTAAGATTGCATAGTGCATAGTTCAAGGTGGGATGAGGGAGAAAATTGTGCAATTCTGGAGATCAGAATGATAGGATGAGGGATAAGAACTGGGGGAGAACATTGCAAAGTTTCGGGAGACAAGGGAGACTGGGTCATTGCGGAGTTATGTAGTTCAGGAGCTCAAGGATGAGCTTGAAACTAGAGACTACCCAATGCATAGTTCATGCCTTGTTGGAAGGCATGATTACACAGTTCTTGGCATGATCATTGAGGTTGTGAAATGAAATTTTTCTGGCTTGGTAACTGAGGTTAGGAAATGCACATTTTTGGGCTTGAGCACTAAGGTTTCGAAATGCGGAGTTTTGGGATTAAGCACTAAGGTTAAGAAATGTGCATTTATGGGCTTGAGTACCGAGGTTACGAAAATTGCGATTCTACGAGGAAGATACTAAAAATTGCGTAGTTACAAGAGACAAGGTCACCGCTTAAGGGATGATTCTGTGCAATGTGTAGTTTAGGAGGGCTTGATGAGGCTACGTTGCCAAGAATTTTCAAAAATTTGGATAGCTGTGGGATTGAAGAGATTGTTTTGAACAAAATATGCCTTGACTGTGATCACACACCTAAAACACTATGGCAACACAACAACATAGATCATTCAAAACACATTAACAACATATTTCCCTCAATGTGACAACTTTGCGATGACTTTATGACAAGTGCGACACTAAAGGTACACTTTGTGTTGACCATGATGACACTTGTACGACATTGCTTAAAAATTTGGGAATGGGTGTGACTCATTCTTACATAGTTAGACCAACTCATTCACACAAAGATAATCCCTTGAAACCACCAGAACAAGAATACATACATTATGTGATAGCTAACATGCGAGAAGATGACAATTGCTAAAGTGTGAATGACTCTTGTGATATTTGAATCAATAGTGAAAGTAACACATGTTATAAGAAAGATAACATGAAAGTTCCACTAATTAAAGTGAAAGCAAGTTAAAGTAACAACTAGAAACATGAAAATGACACTCGCAAAAACAAAGGTGCACAAAAGCGACAATTCGCAAGACTCACTAAAACAGATGTACAAATGCAACTAAAATGTGAGAAATTATTGTTGTCACTATGCACTGAATGTCGACATGGATTGGAAATCACACATGCATAGTCTTGATGGAACGTGTTATGTTTTTCCAAGATTAAGTAAAAGAATGCACTCATGCACTTGTTATAGACCAAGCATGTGTGAGAAAGTGACTTCGACACTTAGAGTCCAAAAAGGGAGCTCAAAAAGCATCAGCTGACCAGGAAGTGACTACAGAACAACCGATCGGAGGAACCATAGTAGGCTCCAAAATTCAAGTGTATGAAAATTTTTGGAGGGTGTTTGTCGCAGCAACAACACCTTCTCTATTTGCTAGTTGAGCAAATGTATTATGATATATGTTTTGATGTTTTGTTTTTTTTATGTGTATATATGCATGTGTATGAAAATGTTGCATCAATCTCTATTATAAAGCTCCAATAAGAGGTATTGTGTTCATGCTATGATGGTCATGGTATCAGTAGTATGATATGATGTAAATGCTAGATTGAGCTACGTTATAAAGCTCCATTGGAAGCATGTTTTTTACTGGTTTAAAACTACCATTGAACACCGAGGATAGTGTTCCCCCAAGGGGTAGGGGTTTGTAACAACCACTGGTTGATATTCTATGTAAATAAAATAAGACCAAGGTCATGGGACACATATTCTAAGATGAATGTTGGGTAAAACATAATGATGGGTATCATTAGTGATTAATTAATTGCTATGAAAATTAGCAAAGGCAAAGAGGCATTAATTGGCATTTATTTATGAAAATAAAGGAAAATAGTAGAAAATGAAGGTGAAGAGACAAAAATTTTCATGAGGAGGAAATTGAAGGAAAAATGAAGAAAAATGAAGAAAATAGAGGCCTCAATGATAAAAAGGATTATGAGGATCAATTCATAGCTTTTGTTAGTCTAAACACTTTCCAGTTTAGTTTTGGATACCTCTTCTATTCTCTCATTCTCTCGTACTCTTGTGCACTTAGAGTATTATTGGAACATTCTTGGAGCACTTTGGCATACATTGGATTTGGAGAAAGAAGGAAAAGGAAAGAAGGAAAGCACAAGGGAACAAGTGGATCAACAACTACAGCTGGATTTCTTTGCCGGTAATAGGTTGCGTGTGTGATTTCCTTGTTGATTTATGGATTTACGGTATATGCATGTGGTTTTTTTGGTAGGTCTTGTCATTGGCATTGAGAATTTCTTGGATTGACAGTGGTTTTAACCTTTCCTTTCCATTTCCTAGATAGGCATGGTGTTGTGGGTTTTTTTTCCACTTGAATGTTTTCTGATTGGAACTCATAACTCCTATGGCTATGGGTTGGAACAAATGATCTGGAATCTGTGGAACAACATGGGTTGAGTTACTAGTACTGGAGTCTAGGTTGGGACAAACAATCTTGAGCCCTCAGTGGGTTGAGTTATTTGACCCTGTAGCTGGGTTGGACAAAGGCTCTGGAGCCCTAAAAGGTTTTGG
This sequence comes from Pinus taeda, assembly GCA_000404065.3. Lineage (NCBI taxonomy): Eukaryota > Viridiplantae > Streptophyta > Pinopsida > Pinales > Pinaceae > Pinus > Pinus taeda. The sequence goes on from APFE030011417.1 coordinate 78,200, forward strand.
GTTGAGTTGTTAGTTCCGAGAGCACTGGAAAAAATGGGTAGAGACTGATTTGGTTGGGGTTACTGATTTCGGATTGTGAGATAGAATCACTGGTTGAGGGTTGAAGTGATTTTTCCTCTAGAAGCCCTAGTTTGGTTTTGTTTGGTTTATTACATGAGATACCACATTCATTCTTGGAATATGGCACATGTGCAGTTGGCTAAAAGAGAGATTTGGTTCAGCCCAATCTATGGCTGAGCAATGCATGGAAGTCCCTGACTTGTTTGGAATTTTCATATGTTAATATGGGACATTTCCTTATGGTAATCTATGAGTAATTATAGTGATTATATTCGTGTTATTATGGTTGGGTTTCCATCATTTATATGCTAGTTGTTTTATGGTTATATGTTGTTTATATGATGTTTATATTCTAGGCTCTTCTCATGAATTGTTTAGCTATTGATCGGTTAATAAATATATGGAATAATAAGTGTTGTTGCAGCTACGTGGAGAGGGAATAGGATGTTATTAGTGATTTTCAAATGAATATCAAACTTTTATGATCATATATGCATTCATGACCTTTAACTTACATGTTTTCCATGTGTTTAACGAAATCTTTGTTATGTTATAGACATTTTAGGTCAAGTTCTACCTTCAAGTTTGAATGTTTAGCCTTGTTTTCAAGTCATTTATGACTCTGAGAAGCCTCAAGAAATTCTGGGAAGTTCCCTGGACGCTGACCTAGAATTGTGGCTCGGATCTTAGGACCCCACCCTCTCAACTAGATAATTTGGGTAACAACCAAACTAAGCCAGTGTTGTGTGCGTAGTTGGAGGCCTTCAACCACACCTAGGCCTTGTCATGCATGTGGTTGGGGTTTAAGTTGTGAGAAAAGAAAACCCATCTCATGGTTTAGTCACCTAGAATTGTCCTTTGGCCCTTGAGTGTCCTATAATGGCGAGGAATGTTGTGAGATATCATTTGGTGGTCACCTATAAGCCCCACTTTCTTAATTGGAAATAGGAGGTTGGGTCTTGTCATAGTAACTCTTTGTCTCATGTTTACCCTAGCAGGTTGATGCAATTGGTTAAATTTTGGAGGAAGCATTACAAAATATTTTCCTCAATTTCTCATGGCTTGGGTGAATATATATTCATTTTTGAAGAGGATATATTAGGTATGACTTGATCTATGAAAATCCGTTTTCTTTTTCTAGGACTGACTTAAGTGTTTTTTATTATACCTACCTATTAAATATTACTTTCAAAAAATAATTTTTGTTCTTCAAAATGCTTCCTTTCAAAGCTGATTTGGACCCATGGATTTAGGCATATATAAATTATAATTTTGACCCTATTGTAGGGCAGAAAGTGATGTTAAAGTCATAAACATTTGGGGTGCTAGTGAAAATCCCATCTTTGGGGCATCAAGCTTCAAAAATTAATATCTCCCAAGAAAGAGGCCCTACAATATGTGCCACCTATCAAACAAAATGACATGACAAGGGATATAAATATAGGAGGATTTTGTATCTAAAATATTTGTCTTTTCCATGCTTATCATTAGATAAATGATGGCCTATTCACCCTTTGACATTAATGAAAAACTTTCCAACAATATCCCCCTTTGTCATTAATTTCAACACTTATTCCTTCCCTGTCATCATGCTCCCCTTATCTCCATGCTTCACTTCCTTCATATCCATTTTGCACTTCCTCTTCTCTCCCCCTTATTACATAGTAATTTGTCACTATCCTCATTTCAGTCCTTCTACCGTGTCATGTGTCAAATCAACATGTTCATATCTTCCCACTGATGCAAGAAGATTAAGCAAATGCTCTCTATTGCTGGAAATTGACCCTCATTCCTTAAGTTTATGCCTCGTTGCTAGTAAACCCTTAATATTCATGACGTTCCCATGTCCATAATAGTCTCATCGTGACTCCATCGCAGGTGTACATATGTTTCCCGTGACGGTCGAATTTCTAGACCCGATGCGAGGTTATGAATTTTGTCTTGCGATGATGAGTCGGCGTGCATTGCCTCCTTGCAATGCAATCGCGAGTAATGAGTTTACATCCTGCGACGATCCAAATTGGGCAAATTCGTTTCAATAGTCGGCCTTCTAGATGTCTCCAGAACTGGTTGTTGGCATAGTTTGGGTCACCATTCCTCCTCTAGCATGGTAGTTTCGTCATTTGTGCTATCTACCTTAAGGATGAGCTCTCTCTTCCACATTTCATGGAGACTCCTCCTATTTAAGCACTCACCTTTGATATGATCAGCTAGTTAATAATTCCTTTGGTTGAGAAGTGTTGTTAGTGCTTTTGAGTTTGATAGATAGCTGGTGTGGGTGTGACAAGTGTGAGATTATTGATAGCTTATGGAAGGTTGTGGAGTGCCCTTAACTTTGTGTTAAAGATTATGAGTGAGAGAGAGACATTGTATGTTGGGAGATGCATCCTTGAAGAGTGAATGCTTGAGAAACATACTGTCTGGATCCTCAAAGAAGGCTTGTGACGTCAAGACTTGGTTGTAAGCTTGCTCTCATTTCATTATTAATATAATCAATGATGTTTTCCTATGTCTTTTATGTAATTTACTTGATAGCTCATGACTTCTTGACTTTGTGAGTAAATAGATCATTGTGTTTTCCAGTTACGTGCTTTGTTGTATTTTCTTTGCATTGTTTCAAGTTGATCACTCATTAGGGAGAAGGAAATGGAGGCTAGAGTAGCGAAACAGAACTTCATCGACCACCGGTTGAGGTAGGCCTCCAACTATGACTGTTTAAGGAAATCAATTGTTGATCTATCTTTGCAGTGACTAGACCCACTCTAGGGCTAGAGGGGTTTCCTCTGTCTGCAGAGGGAACACTTTCCTGCATCACAAGTTGGCGACTCCGTTGGGGAGTCTGTCCTATGTTTTTCTCTTTTTTGTTTTTTCTTGATTTTGAGTCAATGTCTTTTGGATTTTGGGATTGAACCATTCGTCTTCTAGGTTACCTGGGTCAATCTGGGAAATCCCTTTATTACCTGTAACGATAGACTGGTCTTTGCTTGGGAGTTTTTATTTTCCTTTCATTTTTTTTAAATTCGTCACCGAAAAAATTTAAACAGTCGCACCGACGTCGCGTTGTCTCTGTTTTGTAATTCTATACGTCGTTGAATCCTGTCACACAGTCACGACGACTCTTGAAATCAGCCTGTCGCGTGAAAGACATGTACTTTCGCAATGGCATTGCTCTGTTGCTACGGCTATTGGCTCATCGGCACTAGTTTCTCGTGCTACACCCGCAATGATTCCTGTAGAATTTGTTTTTTCAATTCTGCCTCCTGAATTCATCAGTCTAGTTAATTCCTTGTCACCTTTCTCTTATCTATTAGTTTGTTTTAATTTCTTTTAGTTAAGGTGCTCACTTTTCGGTTTCATTGAAGTGAATCTTGTATTTTTGGCTTTGTGACCTAGTTTTTCAAATCTTGAATTATTTGGCTTGGTTACTTGTCTGTTCAAGATTCGTTCGCAACCCTCTTGTTGGTGCACTTGAAGTTTTTTCATCACTTGCTTCTTGCTGATTGATGTTTAGTGTTATTTGTTGAACCAATTTCCTTATCGATTCGATTGTTTCACTACCAGACATAAACTACAATTGTTTGGATCAATCAGTTTCATGCTTGCTTGTTTGTTTCTTTAGAATTCAGAGCTATCAAAATCAAAAGACTGCATTCATTAGTATACGAAAGTGAAAGTATATTTTGCATTCCAAGATTTTCATGTTTGAAAAATTAGAAGGCAAATTTTAAATCTCTCATTAGTCATATTGATGCACTATAGGGATTGATGTGTTTATACATTGTGTCTATTGAGTGACTACATTCGCTGATCTTGGTTTGGGAATGCTCTCTCTACCCTTCTGTAAGTAGGAGTTCATCGAAATGAAAGATGCTTTCATTCTTGTTGCATTCTAGGTTTTGATACACATATGGTAAGGCCTAGAAATTGAAACATAAGTCAAGATCAACTCTAAAATAAATTGAATAAACCTAACAATGCATTGGAACATAAAGCACATTATTTAGAGGTCTAGGCTAGAGACGTGCTCCAACGTCATTAAACCTAGTCTCTATTGTTTTCACTTAAAGTTAGGTGATTCCTCCTTCTGTCATCCAATAGCTGCTAGCACAGACTTGTGCTCCCAGTACTGTTGAGTATATGTTGGGAGACACCACTAAGTTATCATCCTATATCCCTACGAAGCCACGTCTGCCGCCTTGCAAACCATAACACACCAAACACAATAGTCAGGAAGATTGACTGTCGTACGGAAAGTCCTTGGTTTTCATATGATTGCCAAGGTGTATATGTAGTTTAACAGGTTGTTTGGTAAACATTTTTCCTATTTCTCTAGAGTAATCACTTTCGTTCCTTTTCAGACTCCCTAAAAGAAAAGGTCCATCTGAGCATTTGTCCTTTCAGGCTCATTAAATATTCAAAGGTGACTAGAGTCATCTATTCGTCCTTTTCTCGACTCTTTAAAGATGAAAAGATCAAGTTCTATTCCTGTGTCTTAAAATTTATTTGATCATGTTCACATTTACCCTGTTAGATCTTGTTTGTGTTTTAGTTTTCATAGGGTTCTTTCCTTACTTGTTAGTTTTCTTAGGATTTTGAATTGAATCATCCCAGTGGAATCACCGATCCTATCTCCCATTCCAAGTGACCAAGGATCTCCATCTTTTGTTGCTCCCTAGGTACCGGTTGTTAGTGATACTCTTCCTATTATCCCGAGTATCCAACCGCTTAACTCTTGCGCTCCAGAGAACGAGTCTTACGACATTCATTGGAACCCTATTTGGGAGCCTTCAGAAGAGGACTTTCCCGTTATTCCTCCTGGTGTTTCGGTCCTGATGTCTTCCTTTGACATGGATGAGATGACTCCCATCTCCAGTGAAGAATCCTTTGTGGCAGGAGGTGAAATACCTATGCCTATGAAAACTTCACCCTTCTGTGTCACTTATCTTGGTGTCTCATTTCCTTTATGCTATAATGCTTTGGTGGATATCATTGGTTCTAGATCTCCCCTTTCGAGTTCCATATGGTCTCGTACTATCGTTCTGACTTCGGAGCCTTTTACACCCCAGATTCACAATGTGACTGTCACATCTGTTCCGACTATTCCAACCATTTGTGTGGCTTCTTCAACCCCTGTTCTCAACACTGACACTAACTTCTTCAGTAGTGACTACTAGTGATGGGCCTTCTGTTGGTCCTCCCAATAGTGGCCCAATGGCAAGAATTGTTAATCCTACACTAAGTGCCCCACCTTCTTCTGGTTCCATTCTAGTAGGGGGGCATATGATCAATATATACAAGCTCTTCAAAATCTAGATCCACAAAATCCGTTCATTATTATGATTCTCAAGGAGCTCATATTTATTACACTGGACCTATGCCATCTCAACCTGCAATTGAGGTCACGGTTCCATTCTCTATTGCTTGGGGTACCATCGCTTATCATAGTGGCCAAGCATCGCTTGCTAATCTTCAAGGACCACCCTATCAAGGTCAACTATCTTACGGGTAGCCCCCTCATGGACATCAGTATTACGGACAACCTTATCCAAGGCAACCTGTTGGCCCGTAAGGACAACCCTTCCAGGGAAAAACTTCGGCCTTTGGTGGTCCATCTTTTACCTTCTTCAGGCAACCTTCTGGTAATCCGGGACAACCTTACATACAACAAGGCCAACCCAATATCCAGCAAGGCTACCCTTCTGGGCAAGACGGTCAGCCTCATGTTCAGCAAGGCCAACCCAATGTCCAGCCTAGTCAACCATCTAGAGAAATTGGTAGCCTCAAATCTAACCAGGCCAACCAACTGTCGTGTCTGCTCAACCATCCGGCCAGTCAAGACAACCCTAGGTTGTGCAAGGTTAGCCCTATACCCAGCAAGCTCAACCTTTTGGGCAAATGGGTCGACCTCAATCTCAACCAGGTCAACCTCCTAGCTAGATGTCTTAGCCTCAGTTCTCCCAAGGACATCCATCTAGGACCATTCAACCGAGTGCTCAAATGCTCATTGCTTCTCAAGCCCCACCCAGTTTTCAGCCCTAGACTAGGCTCTAGATCCAATCCGATCTTCAAGCTCAAGTTGGGCACCAAACCCAACCTGTTTATCAAGCATAGCCTGGCTTCCAGGCCCAGTTTGGAGCCGAGCCACCTTATAATTTTCAGCAACCCCAAGGGCAAACTCAACTTGCCCCATACCAAAATTGTCAACAACCACAGGTTAACCCTTTTCAGAATTTTCAGCAGCCACATGTTGCTCCTCTGGGTCAAGTGGGTAATCAGTGGAATGCAGGGGGTCAAATCTAGGGTCAACCATCCAGTTACAAGTATAACCTCTATAGACAAAATCCCTACAGGCATAATCCGTCTGGACAAATCAATGGGGGCAATAGGGAACTGGATGGAACTCTGGTGTTGTTTCTTATCTATGAACTCAGATGTCCTTCAACCCTTAATTACCCTTTTTGGTGATGTTGGACTTATCGGACGTGTCTAAACTGACTAATGATCTTATTCTTCATAATCTGTATTGGCCACCGGTTCCAACTAAGATTCCTGGTGATTGTCCCAAATTTGATGGCAAAGCTGTAGAAGATCCCTAAGCTCATGTCATGACCTATCATCTATGGTGTTCATCAAATTCATGGCTTGATGATTCAATCTAGCTCCACCTATTTCAACAGACTCTCACTGGCTCTGCTGCCAAATGGTACATTGAGTTGGCTCATGGAACTTTTTAGGACTTTAACTCGCTGGCTATGGCATTTTTAACTCATTCTCAGTTGTTGATTTGATATGAAACAGGCGCACACCTCCTAACATCTTTGAAACAGAACACAGCTACGCATATCTCTAATCACATCCATGAATGGAGACGTCATCGCCATTTGATTAAGTTCTGGATTCCCGACCAGCTTCTGACCGACTAGTTTGTGACCTCGTTCGTCAACCCGATAGCCTGGGACATTGCTATGGGGGAATGTGTAACTAAAGAACAAGCCATTGCGTGTGCTCAGTATCTTGACTTAGTTTACTCCTAGTCTGGTACATTATATGATATTTTGCCAGATGCTCTGTGACCCGAAACTTCCCAAGCTCTGTCAACTCCATTCGTTGATGGTGTCATAGGTTTTGTTAATGTGCCCCCTCGAGAAGCTCCCGCCAACCCTGCGAAGCAAAAATCTAATGCTCCAAATGAAAATGCCTTCGAGGCTTCATCTAATTCTGGTAAGACCTCCGAGGTTAATGCTGTTCAATCCACCTTGGCAGACAAAACCTCGAAAGGTAAGAAGAAGGTAAAAGGAAAGAATAAAACGATCAACCTAAGCAGGATCCCCCTAAGCCTCCGGCTGAGGGAGGTGCCAAACGCAGACCTAAGTATCCTTGTCTTATTTTCGACAAGTATCAATATAGTAAAGACTACCCGAGGCGTTCTGAGGTTAGTAGTTTGTTAAAAGGTGCCCCTGGGATTCCTGCGGTGCTTAAAGAGCCTTTTCCCTCCTAGTAGACTCAAATGGTCGCTGATCCTTATCAATCCTCTTCTCCCTTCGGCTCTCAAGTTTTTATGGCTGGAACAATCCCCATCGATATCACTACACGATCAAAAGAGTATCCTTCACCCACCAGGAAGGAAACTGAGGTCCCCTTTAGTGTTCCTCCATCCAGTTTGGGTACACTCCATATCGAGTGACCTAGTACTAAGACGGTCATTCAACCTCCTCCTACAGGAGTACTCCGGAAGTCTTCTTACCACCCTAATGCTCATGATGCTTAGCATTATAGCACCGTTGAGGACTTAGCACAAGCTCCTTTGTCTATGTCCACATTAGAAGTCCTCCAGAGCTATCCCTCCCAGAGGAATTCATTGCTATCAGCCATCGGTGGCATTGACCTGGCTAACTCGGAATTGATCACTTTTGATCTGGAAAATCATGTACCGAGACTACCTCACCAAATAACCTTTCTTATTCAAGTCATCATCAATTCTAAGACTATTCACCGTACTGTTATTAATGAAGGCGCTTCTACTTGCATCATGTCTATTGCTTGTTGGAGGGCTATCGGTTCTCGAACCCTAAGCTAGTCTCCTAATACCTTGGAAGCATTCAATGGAAGATATTCCCATCCTTATGGTATACTCCCACGTCTGCCTATTACTCTGGAAGGGAAGATGGTTGAAGTTGAGTTCGAAGTTGTTAATGCCAATTTGACTTACAACCTCCTCTTAGGACGAAACTGGACCTATGCCATGTGAGCCATGGCCTCATCTCTATTTCGTGTTCTTCGTTTCCCTCATCAAGGGAAGATTGTCATGGTAGACCAGTTTTCCTTCTTCGCCTCTTATTCTTCCGATGGAAGCATGCCTTTCGTGGAACATACCTCTATTCCATATGAGAGTGTGGGTGTTGGACTTTTTAAAGATCCTGCCCTTATGGGTGTTTTTTCATTCCCACCTCCAAACATCGCTCCTATCAATATAATTTCAGTTCTTTCTGATCCGTGGATTCTTCCTCCCGCTGATCAAATAGAATCTTGGGGCGATGTTATGCCATTGAGTCCTACCGAGCTCAACTACGTCGAAATTGTTTCTGCATCAGCTTCATTTTTAAACCTACTACTTCAAGTAGGGCTCTCGACTCGTACGTTCAATCCCCTTGGCTTGGAGATAGCACTTATTCTGATCCTTTACGGGAAATATTTCCTTCTGATGAAGTGATTATTGAGACTATGTCTTTTGAGGAACTCCCTGGTCTGATCGTCACCATCGTTCCTCATTTCTCCCTGCCCATGGGGCTACACTTGCTTGTCTTGACTGGTTTGCTTCCAGTGTCTCTTCTCAACCCCTTCAGATGCCTATGAAAGTTCATCAAGTTTCCTCTAATGACAACATGGGGAACATCACGCAAACTCAGCCTATCCAAGGGTTGTTGAGTATATTCACGTCGAAGTCACTTGCACTCACGAGGAAATTCAACTTTGTACAGACATTTTCCGAGAATTTTGTGATGTTTTTGCTTGGTCGTATGAAGAGATGTCTGGCATCAATCCTAGCATCATGGTGCATGAATACCTATGTATTCAGGTGCTAAAAATGTTCGGCAGTGTCTACGCCCTATGCACCCCCGAAAGGCTGCAGCTATCAAAGCGGAAGTTGAAAAGCTTCTTAAAGCTGGTTTTATTTACCCTATCCCGCTTACAGATTGGGTTTCTAATATTGTCGTTGTGACCAAGAAATAGGGCACTATTAGGGTATGCGTTGATTATCACAACATTAATCGTGCTTGTCCTAAAGATAATTTCCCTACACCTTTCATTGACCAACTCATTGATGAGTGTGCTAGGAGTGAGATTTATTCATTTATGGACGGTTTCTCTGGTTACAACCAGATCAATATATCACCCGCAGATCAACACAAGACAACCTTCATCTATCCAAGGGGTACTTTCACTTCTAAGAAACTCCCTTTCAGTCTAAGAAATGCCAGTGCTACCTTCCAGCGTGCAATGTCCTATGCATTCCATGATATCCAACACATTGTACAACCTTACCTGGATGACCTTCTAGCTCATTTAGCGAAGCGCTCTGACCATCCAAAACACCTTTGTGAAATCTTTCTTCGTTGTCGACACTATCATATTCACCTTAATCTGCACAAATGCATCTTCTACATTGAATCCAGCAGACTTCTTGGGTTTTTCGTCTCTAAAGAGGGCATCTGCTTGGATCCCCTTATGGTTAAAGCCATCTTGAATTTTCCTCCCCCTACTTCTTTGTAGCAACTGCAGAGTTTGTAGGGTAAAGCAATTTTTTTACAACGTTTCATTCCAAACTATGTTGAAGTAGCTAAATGCTATACGCGACTATTAAAACGAGGTACGCCTTTTGTTTGGGATACTGTTGCACAAGAGTCATTCGAGTAGCTCAAGGCACTCCATGTTTCTGCTTCGTTGTTACGTCCACCGAATTATCACCGTGACTATACTCTTTATTTAGCCGTCGTTGATACCACTATCCGCATGGTTTTGGTCCAAGACTTTGATGATGGTACCGAGCACATTATCTACTATCTCAGCCACAATCTACTCGATATGAAAACTCGATACACTTATGTCAAGAAGTTGGCTTTGGTTACCGTTCATGCCGTCCAATGTTTCTACCACTATATATTGTTGTGTACCACGACAGTGATTTCTGATTACAACCCGATGACGTACATTTTGTCACGTCAGTTATTGGGGGAAAAATACTCAAAATGGATTGTTATCCTTCAAGAGTTTGACTTGGAGTTCATGACAGCCAAGTCTAAGAAATCCCTTGTTTTTTATAAGTTGCTCTGCTCCCTACCATCTACAACTTTTCCCTCTTGATCCGAGGACCATATTCTGGATGTGTCTTTATTTTTTAGTAACACACTCGATCTGTGGTACGGAGATATTATTGTTTATCTTTAGACGTCTTCCTTTCGTTATTATTTATCTAAGGATGCTCGGCGATGTATTCACCACCATTCTCAACCCTATCGCATTATTAGGGACACCCTATACCGGGTTGGTGCTAACTCTCTTCCCCGTTGTTGTTTAACATTCGAGGAGGCTGAACAAGTCTTGAATGACTGCCACTCTGGCGCTTGTGGTGGTCATATTTCTGGATATTCTACTACTCATAAGATCATCCGTGCTGGTTATTTCTGGCCGTCTATTTTTAAGGATTGCTTTCTTGCCATCTGCTCTTGTCACACGTGCTAGATCTACCAATGGAAGATGCATGTGCCCCTACGCCTTTGCACTCTGTTATTACTATCAGCCCTTTTTCCAATTGGGGCATTGATTATATGACTTGTAAACCTCACTTGGCCATGGGGCATGGGTATATCATCGTTGTCGTTGATTATTTCACAAAATGGGCCGACGCAATGCCTAAACTATCTAATGACGGTAAGACAGCGGTGTAATTTTTATTTAATCATGTCATTTCATGTTTTGGAGTCCCTCAGGCTATCGTTATTGATCACGGTTCTCATTTCCATAATCATATGTTGACTGAGTTAACAACCCAGCTGGGCTTGCAGCATGATAGTTCAACACCGTATTATCCTCAGGCCAATGACCAGGTAGAAGTTGTTAACAAAGTGTTGGTCATGATGCTTCAACACACCATTGGCATGCACAAGTCCAACTGGCATCTGATGTTGTTTTCCGCCTTATGGGCCTACCAAACTTCTATGAAAGATCCCACCAGATTCACCCCATTCCAATCAGTTTACGGCATGGAGGCCACTCTTCCAATTGAGTGTGAAATCCCTTTACTTAAATTAGCCATAGAATTTCTCCCAAACACTACTCTGGTAGAAGAACATCTTCTTTACCTAGAATGGTTAGACGAGTCCCGTCGACTAGCTTCTCTAGTTATTGAAGCATAAAAGAAGAGAGTGAAAACTCACTTCAACCAAACTGTTCATCCCCGTTCTTTTGTTGAAGGAGATCTAGTCCTGCTTTATGATGAAGCAAATGATAAGCTGGGGGCAGGCAAATTCGAGCCCATGTGTCATGGCCCTATATTATGAAACGTGTTTTCCAAAGAGGGGCTTATGAGCTGATCGACTATGAAGGGAATCCTCTAGGTAAGCCCCGAAACGAGCTTTATCTGAAAAAATATTATGCATGAATCCCATGCATCTGATTTGTACATGCGTGTGTTTTCAACATGTGTGTTTTTAGTGTGTGTTTGCTTGTATGGCTTGGTGTGTAGGTGTAATCACCACTTATTGTGTCTTTTTACCTCTTTTGCAGATGTTTGCTACACCTTCCGTTGGTTTCGCTGATGGTTCCTGTTGTAGTACCCAGAATCTTTCCTCTGTAGCATGGGTGATCTACAATCCTCATGGTGAGTTAGCAGATCTTTAGGGTGTTTTTCTAGGTTGCACCACAAACAATGTTGCTGAATACATCGCTATTATTGAATCGTTGACTGAGGCAATTAACCTCGATATTCATGTATTGGTTGTGAATCTGGATTCTCAACTTGTGGTCCACCAAATCAATGGGCATTATTCCATCAGAGATCATCGGATTTTAAGGTTGTATTTACGTGTTAAATTATTGGAAAGAAGTTTTGATTTTATTACATATCAACATATTCCAAGAAGGTTAAACATGTTAACTAATGCATTAGCAAATCACGTATTAGACAGAAATTTACGCAAAATGTAAATTAAACATTGTACAGAAGCATTTAGACACAATAATGAACCATAAGATAGCATGTATATATATATATATCTATATTTATATATATTATATATATATTTTATATATATATAGAATTATATATTATATAATTTATATATTATTTATATATATATATTATATTATATTTATATATTTATATATATTAGTATATATAGATATATATGTCGTGTGGTGCACCGAGGCACTCAAAAATAAGTGTATATGTCAAAAAATAGAGTATGTGTACATCCGAGACACATGTCTCTCAAAAATTCAGTAGCAAATAAAACCTAGCGTCTACTGTGGTGGGTTATGCTCCCTATAGCAAACAACCACTTGTTCAGCTCATCTCAAGAGTCTATGCACCCTAGGTATCACCCCTACTATATGTATCTGATAATCCATGGGGACCTCTTCGATCCCCATGTAATCTGATATCCCCTCTATCAGGCCGTCAATATTATGGCCTACTGTATCCACTGAACTTCCAATTGGAGGAACTAATGCCAGCTCCCTGATACCTTGTGATTCCCTCCATGCCTCCTGAGACAGTCCCACAGGCCTCTCCAGTCCCACATCTGCAGTAGCATAAGATACATCATTAAGACATATGCATGAAAAATTCTAAAAAATCATAGAAGACAAAATCCAAAAAATAGTGTGATCAAGTGTTTACCTCCACCGTCCCACTGCTTGCCAGCGGGCAGCATCATGTCAGGGTCCCCATGGAAATCCATACCTACATATGGCCAATCCTTGACAAAGATCGTTTGGTGATTCAACCACTCTCGGAATAGTGTCCCCCATGACACTGGTTGACAGCCACCCCCTCGCGGCATGACCTGTGTCCAGTGAGTGATTCGGGTCTCCCGTGGTCTCGAATCATCTAAATTCATATCCTGTAACTGAAATGATGGGACTCGCTCCAGCATGAGCAGAATCAGAATAGACCTGTAACCAAACTACTTCGCTTCCCTGCGATGGCATTTGGTGAGCTACCTCTTTATGTTGATAGTCACTACCTTAGACCAGTTATACATGGTTGGGTTAAGGCACTCAAGAGCCAACCAAAGGTGGGTCTTTGTTGCCTCATGCTGGGTCTAGAAGCCCACTACTCTCATCACCATAAATAGAACCGAATTAAGAATCAGGTCCTCTACTGATGGAATTGCCAATTTCCCACTAGTGCTTGATTTTCGTGCCCCTGGGCACACCCGAGCTATCAACATGTCTAGTGATTCCCCGCCAACTCATTGGCCCTCTAAAATTGGCATCTCACCACAACAGGACAATCTAGTCAAGAAATAGATGTCAGTAGCATCAAACTGAATGTCTTTCCCCCAGATGACAAACTTTCCATCCGTTAGGTTCCAAGCAGGAATCAACAGCTCTAACAAGTTAGGTTGGGCCCGAAGGTGCGGAGTGAGGAAGAATTTTAGTAATCTGCATTCGAACAAAGCCCTTCAGCACCCAGCATCATTGAATGCTTGTTCATTGTGGTCATCATGAGTTCTTTCTTGCCATACAAACGCCATATTGTGCTGCATCAAAGGAGAAATGAATTAGAACTCTTTTCATAAGTTTAAATCCATGAATTATAAAAAAATTCAACTTTACGGCATCGTCACGGCTATTTTTCAAACAGTGGTGATGGCTCAGAGACAATAGTTCATTTTTCCCGAGATCGTTGTGAGAGTACATATGTTTCTCGTGACGATCACGGAAATGGTACGTATTATCACGCTCGGTCATCGCTAACCTGAGTGGTTTTCTTGCGACGACTGAGAGGCAAACCCAAATTTAAAAGTTTGCCTAAAACCACCTATCTAACATCAAATTACATAAAAAAAAGCACTGAAATGTAGCACAAGGACGAATGTACTTACATGGAGAAGGTTTAAAGTGAAACGTGGACTGGTGATGCCGAAATCGACTCTGGAAGTTTGCTCAGGTTGGTGCTCCAAAACGCCAAAGGTAAAAATGCAAAGTGTAAATGGTAAAAATAGAATTATCACACCCCTTTCTATAGTGTTTTTTGGAAAAATTGAAAAATTACAATTTAGGGTGTGGATTTTTTCATTTATATTGAGTTTCTAATTAGGGTTTTGGGGTTTTTGATATTATTTCCATGTATATAATCTACTTATGTCAAATAGATCTTATGGTGCGATGTTTTGTGTAGGAATAACGATGGATGGCTCGTACTATGAGTTGATATACACTTGACCCGTATTGTCCCCAAAGTACTCTTTAAGCTCTTTTCTGACTTAAAAGATTTCCGAGTTATCCCTCTTTGACTCGTCAAACGAAATAAGAGGCGGTCTACTTTGAGCTCTTTTCCGACTATGTAAACACAAAACGATTGTTGGACTTTTATCATTTCAAGTCTGATATTGGTTACGAAATGACGTGTCTTCGATCACTTTTCTACTCTGTCGGATCGAGGTCACTAATTAAAAAAATTACTCCTTGATCTTAATGATCAAGCGGTTCTCTCGATTATTAATTCATACTTTTTCAGGCTCGAGGGACACAAATCTACAAAAAAGGACCCCATGGAGTTTTCTTTTCCATGTCTTTTTCAAACTCTCTAAACATGAAAAAGACTTTGAGTTTTACCTATGTTGGACTCGTTAAACCTTGACGACATTGGACTCGTCACCATGATGAGACTCGAGCTTCTCCTCCCTAGGGTTCGTTAAACTAGTACTAGGTTGGATTCGACCGAAGGTCGAACTTATATTACAAGCATATGCTATCCCCTTCAAGCTCGTTTTCAAAAATAATTGGGATACTCGCCAGTAATGGTGGGGGAAAAATTAGAAATCATCATTGATTATCTATGACAGCTAGTCACTCTTGAACATCGACACTTTTGCTTCTTGTCGGGTTGGGACATCCATACATCATCATTTGGCCTTCCCCGAGTTTGGGTCATCATTTTGCCTCATTCCATCTGATCCATGTTGCTTCCATCAAGCCTCCAATCCCTTGGTATCAAAATGCTGCCACGTTATGGAGTTATGTTGTCGATATGTTCAAGAGTATAATCTTTCTGTAGTTTACACCCTTACCTCCTCCTCTGATCTTCTGTTTCACCATCTACTACTTGTTCCTTATCTCGTGTCGTTAATGGGGGAAACATCATGGCCCTCCTATGACGGATTGTTTCCTGTTGACACCAGCTGATTATCCAAGAGATTGATCTAGAGATCATTTTAAGTACCTTCGAGCTTGCATGCCTCAATGGCAAGTTCTTCGTGCCTGACGACAGACTTTCCTCATTGGTCTTCGATTGGGTGATTCCACGAGTGTTTGACTTCAGATAATTTTTCACACTTAGTGGATTGTACTAGGCAGTACCTTGAGAACCATTGGCATTATTTGTGGTTTCTCTCGTGCTTTTTAACAGTTTACATCATTGAATGGTAATCAAGAAACTTTCTATCATGTTTGACTTCGGCACATCTATTCACATGATAGAATTGTACTATGATTAGTTGGGTTTCAAGATCCCGAGCTAAGGTTACATATGTTCAAGTTGCATGGATTGGTTCCTGATTACATATATGACTCTTTGATGGATGGTTGCGACCATACCTTTGTCATTATGATGGTCTTATCACCTGGGTGGCTGCGTCCATACCACAAACCAGGTTTTATATGTCCTACAGATGGCTGCGCCCATGCCTGGACTAAATGTATTTCACTATCACAGATATTAGTTGTACTTGCGCCTACAGGATCTTCGAGGTGGTTGTAGTTCAGACAGTTTCGTAAAGCATTTCACCCTTCCTAATCTCTCGGGCTTCACGCTTTAGGGGGCATCTGTTACATAGTAATGTGTCACTATCCTCATTTCACTCCTTCTACTATGTCATGTGTCAAATCAACATGTTCATATCTTCCCACTGATGCAAGAAGATTAAGAAAATGCTCTCTATTGTTGCAAATTCACCCTCATTCCTTAAGTTTTTTCCTCATCGCTAGTAAACCCTTAATATACATGACATTCCCATGTCCATAACGATCTCATCGCGACTCCATCTTAGGTGTACATTTGTTTCCTGTGATGGTCGTATTTCTAGACCAGGCATGAGGTTATGAGTTGTGTCTTGCGATGATGAGTCGGCGTGCATTGCCTCCTTGCAATACAGTTGCGAGTAATGAGTTTACATCCCGCGACGATTCAGATTGGGCGAATTCATTTCAACAGTCGGCCTTCTCGATGTCTCCAAACCTGGTTGTTGGCATAGTTTGGGTCGCGCTTCCTCCTTTGGCATGGAAGTTCCGTCATTTGTGCTATCTACCTTAAGGATGAGCTCTCTCTTCCATGTTTCATGAAGACTCCTTCTCCTATTTAAGCACTCACCTTTGATATGATCAGCTAGTTAGTAATTCCTTTGGTTGAGCAGTTCTGTTAGTGCTTTTGAGTTTGATAGGTAGCTGGTGTGGGTGTGCAAATTGTGAGATTGTTGATAGGTTGTGGAAGGTTGTGGAGTGCCCTTAACTTTGTGTTAAAGCTTAAGAGTGAGAGAGAGACATTGTATGTTGGGAGATGCATCCTTGAAGAGTGAATGCTTGAAAAGCATACTGGCTAGATCCTCTGAGAAGGCTTGTGACGTCAAGACTTGGTTGTAAGCTTTCTCTCATTTCATTATTAATATAACTAATGATGTTGTCCTATGTCTTGTATGTAATTTACTTGATAGCTCATGACTTCTTGACTTTGTGAGTAAATAGATCATTGTTGTTTTCCGGTTACGTGCTTTGTTGTATTTTATTTGCATTGTTTCAGGTTGATCACTAATTGGGGAGAAGGAAACGGAAGTTGGAGCAGCACAACAAAACTTCATCGACCACCAGTTGAGGTAGGCCTCCAACGATGATTGTTTAAGGAAATCAATTGTTGATCTGTCTTTGCGGTGACTAGACCCACTCTAGGGCTAGAGGGGTTGCCTTTGTCCGCAAAGGGAACACTTTCCTACATCACACGCCTTTTACATAAATGGAAAAGGACAACTTACGTATTTGGAGCTCCTCCCCCTGAACATATGGCACTCAACAAAATTTTCATCTTCTTATTCTTCCCTTCTTTGTTGTCCGTAGGACTCTTTTGCTTGAACATATAAATTGTTTTCCTTTCTTGTAGTTGTTGCAACCAATCATCCTAAGCCTTCTTCTATGATTTCACACTTCTAAGAGTAAAACAATATATTATAACCTTCACCACACATCATGCCAACACAGAGAAGATTTCACTTCAGATCCTTAACTATAAAAACATTTTATGCCTTCATATGTTCACTTGCAAAACTTGATACACCTTTTCCAAGTATCTTGACAAAAGAGTTATCTCCAAACGCAACATTGCCACTTTTTCCTTGTAGGATGATATTTTTTTTATCTCTACTCATATGTGTTGAGCATCCACTACCTATGTACCATGCATATTATTTGTCTTCAGCTATCAATGCTTGATTGAAATTTCCATTATTTTTATCCTCACTACAAGAAAAAAGGTCATTGCTAAGGGTCATGCTTGTGATGGACCTTTGAGGTCTGTCACCAATGTCGCATATGGTGTCAGTCTTTAAAAAAGCGTTGTTGTAAGTATATATAGTGATGGCCCTTTAATGTTTGTCACCAAAGTCATTTTCAATGAAACTTTTGGTGAGGGTCATTCAAGGCTCTTCACTAATTCTCTCTTTGGTGACACTTTCGGTGAGGGTCGTTAAAAGCCCATCATTAATTCTCTCTTTGGTGACACTTCTAGTGATGATCTTTTAGTGACCCTCACCAATGCTCTTTTTGGTAAATTTTGGTGACAGCCAAAAAATGCTGTGATTGTTGACCATTCCAATGAGTTTTTTATGACACTTCATGCCTGTGACAGACCTTTAAGGTCCGTCACCAATGTCACATATGGTGACGGTCTTAAAAAACACGTTTTTGTAAGTGTATATAGTGATGGTCCTTTAAGGTTTGTCACCAAAGCTATTTTCAATGACACTTTTGATGAGGGTCGTTAAAGGCTCGTCACTAATTCTCTATTTGGTGACACTTTTGGTGAGGGTCACTAAAGGCCTGTCACTAATTCTCTCTTTCGTGACACTTCTAGTGACGATCATTTATTGACCCTCACCAATGCTCTTTTTGGTTACTTTTGGTGATGATCAAAAAATGTTCGTCATCATTGATTATTCCAATGAGTTTTTGATGATGCTATGTGCCTATTACTATATCTTTTGTGAAAATATAACAATTTAAGACCATTGTTGTGGAGTCTTTCTCATTATGTGTCCAAGGTCATAGTGGTTATAGTCAGTCAATTTTTTAAGAAGTAATTAGTGTGTATCATTTCCCTCAAGTCATAAGAATATAGTTCTCCTATGAGTCAACACATGATTAATCTCTATTAGGTTTATTATCTAGCAAAATTCCTTTAAATAAAGTTCCACTAGTGTGTGTAGTAACTATATTATTTAATACATAATCAAGCTCTATCAATTATATTAATGAAATAGACCTAGCACTCCTAAACACTCATGGCACACCTTAACATTCTTTGGAAAAGTACACTAACATTCCTTGGCACCTCACATGTCTTGGAACATCTTTGTACTTGGAACATCTTTTTACCTAGAACATCTTGCCATGAGTAGGACGCCCAAGCACATGTTGGCATGCCCTGCTAGCCTTGCTGGCAAAAGGCCCAAAAATGGATCAATATAGGCTCTTAAAGTCTCCAAGTTTTCTTAAAATCATGCCAAGGGATCATGAAATTCTCTTGAAATCTTCAAGATTTTCACAAAGGTCATCCAATGGTCAAAATCAACACAAGAGGATAACCCTTGGAAGGGGAGAAATACACTATCGAGAGGCAAAAATGCTTGAAAACCATGAAAAACCCACAATCGCATGCTTAAACAGAGGAATGAACAATAGCTGTTAGATCTGGCCAATCAATGGCCTAGATCTAAGTGGATAATAACATCGGCGGTGGCCATCGGAGGCAGTTAGAGCAGAGTTGTGATGAGATTGGGCTGAGCGATACGCCGATCACTGGTATCGACGATATTGCTATCGGCGGGGAGCATATTCCATGTTATATGAAGGACCCGAACAGTGAGTGACGCATGATTGTGATTTATCGCATCGCTATAATTGCATTGGCACTATACCATGGGGCAGGGCCTATGCATAGGCATGTGTGCGACTTGATGAGCCAGATCCGATGGCATTATATATGATAGTTCATAAATTTTGAAGTCCGCGCCAAAGCCATTTTAATGCATTTTCCATGTATTTCATTAAATTACGAAAAACAAAGGGAAACAACGGCAATGTAATAGCGATGGAACTTGGACCCGATGGGTTACGGGAAGCAAAATATATATATTTTCAAGTCTGCAGAAGCCCAATTTTTAATGTATTTAATGTATTTTCGTTATATAACAAAAATATGGAGGGAGCACTGGCCAACGGTGATTGTGATGACTCCCAGACCCGAAAGGGTTCGGGAAGTGAAATATATAAGATCTGAAGTCCGCCAAACCCATTTTCATGCATTTTTTAGTGCTTTTGGCATATTCATAATATAAGGGAAATACACAAGACTGAGCTTTTTGCGACTTGCGATAGTGACAAGGCCAGACCTAATAGACAATTAAACCATATTTTAAGACTCTTGAAGTCCAAAATACAGAGAGAAGGTAGGATTCTTGTAGGAATCCTGTGTTTTCTCCATATAACATAAAAATTATCATTTATAAATGTTTAAGGGATTACACAGGCCTGAATACCCTTTCCATTATCTAACAAAGGCTGGGAGATAGGGACAAAGGCCAGAAGGGGAATAAAAAGAGCCACAGCATGCGCAGCTCACCCCCAAACTGGAAAAGTAATCATGGAGCATCAACAGATAGCGTAGCTCATCCATAACAACAGAATCAATTAAGGCGCATCTTTGGCAATGGAGAACTCCCAAACAGTGCAATAAACCACCCAAAATATCTGAAAATGGTTACTCTTCTGTCAGAGGCAGAAAACTATAAGCTCATGCTTGCCTAGAGGGCATCAAATCAGTTAACAAGGTAGATTAGACAGATTAAGACTTTGAGCCTCTTAAAGCTCAAGAGCATTGTAAACAGGCTATAAATAGCTAAAAGTATGATGTGATAGAGGTTCAACTTCTGGAGATTGTTCCTCCTTTGTTCCTTCAAGCTTCTCATCTTCATTCTAGCAATATAAGCTTCTTTTGCTATTATATGTTCAATGTCCATTCTCTTTGTTGTTCTATGCTTGCACTTGAACCGTTTGTTCATGTTTTCTTTTGTGTCTAAGGCCAGATAACTGTCATCATATCCTGCTTTGACGAATTAGATTTGCAAGGTTCTTTACTACCTGTAGCTAGCCATTCATATGTGGTCATATATCCAATCAACCAGTACAATTAGTATTCTCTTTTGCTACCTGTAGCTAGCCATTCATTTATGTTTATGTATGCAATCTGCTGGTACAATCAGTATTCTCCATCTATCCATTGAATCTATAAATTATTGAGCAATAGTGATCTAAAGCCTTGTATTGGTGAGAGTGTGCATGCATGTCTTGAGTGAGAATAGAGCTGAAATGGTTATCTAACTTGATCCAAACCATCATCCATTCCAATAGTTCTGAGAAAAATATTGAAGATTATATGTTACCAGGCATCTCCAATCTAGAACCTAGGAGAGTTTCCTGGAGTGATAACATAATTGGCACCATTGTCGGGGAGAGGAAGGTGAAGCTCAGCTTCCCTAGGAAATGACATAGATCCAGCTTTGATGATCGACAAAGCTTGGGCACTTTTTTGGTTGTAATCATCTATCTAGTGACTCTACTGGAGGCCAAACCTCTTGGCAACTCTACTTCATAGTTCTAACTTAGTTTGTGAGGCATACTCGGAGAAATCCTTAGAAGCTACAAGCTGACCCAGTAACTGACCCTGAAAAAATCATCAAAGGGAGAAAGGTATTGTAGAAAGGAGCATCAGGTTCAGGTAAGCCTAAAAAATCTTCTATATCTCTTTGAGAAAGGCTTGCAATAGAAAAAATACATGTTGAGAGGATAGCATCTAATACTAGTAGTGAAGAAAAACTATCAGAGATTCATAAAGCTCCTTATTCTTTAGGTTCTCGTTTTGTTGTAAACCCAAAGGAGACCTCACCTCCTTTCCATCATACTCCTTTAGTCTTATCAATCACTCCTCAGCCCTTTATTATTCAGACTACCAGTACTCTTTTAGCCATCACAGCTATGGCAGGTCCACAAGCACCTACCAAAATGGAAAGAATCATAGCTGCTAGGTATGGACCTCTAATACTGCCCACTCCTCTAAATTCCATACCTACTAGAGAATATCATAAATATAGACCTAAGTTCACTGGGACTGAAGGTGTTACTGCTGAAGAACATCTTGAGTCATTCTATAGCTATGATGATAATCTAGACATTAGTGAAGATGATGTGTGGATGAGTATCTTTGTCCAAAGTGTAGATGAAGAGGCTAGAAAATGGTTCAGAGAACTAACCCCAACATCTATAGTAGATATTGAAGATTTATATGATGCATTCCTAAAGCATTTGGGGGATAAGAAGGATCTCCTCTACTACCACACTTAGTTTGGGAAATTAAAGAGGGAAAATGGTGAGTTGCTGTCTGATTTTAATAAGAGGTTTAACCCTATGTACAGAAAGATACCAGCTAAAGTAAAACCCACTACTCCCTCTGCTAAACTCACCTATGCCAGTGCTTTTGATTTTATTTTTCCTACAGTTGAGAGAGAGGTGATGTACTACTTTGGATGACATGCAGGATGTAGCCTTGGAAGTGGAATCAAACATCATAGCTGCAGAGAAGGTCAAGGGAAATGTTTATAGAAGAAGACGGAGGGGCAAGTCTTCATCATCCTCTGATCCTAAGATAGATAAAATGACCAAAATGATAGAGTCATTAGCCTCTCAAATCTCCAAATTGAAGGTTGAGCAACACCCAGGGAAAGGACGAGTGCCTAATACCTTTGCTCCTAGAAATCCAAATCCAAATCCATATATAAGAACAGATGAGCAGTTGCGGATTTTGCAAAGAAACAAATATGTTAATGAAGACCAAATGGTGAAGGCTCCTTTTCAAAATGCAATCATCGAAGAAGAGAAGTTTGAAGAAGATGATGAGATCTATTGTCTGGAAGACAAAGGCAATGCTTAATTTTTGACCTCAGCTGCCTATGAAAAGTCATTATGCAATGACCAGATTAGCCAAGAATGGGATGGTAAAGCTATTCTACAAACTGTAGATCAAAAAAGATATAATTTTAGGTCAAAGATAAGTAATGCCAAGGAAAATCTTGTTCAAAGAGCTTTTGTCCCTACAGTACAACAAGCTAATAAGCAAAAACAACTGACAGTTGATCCCATTGTCCTCAAAGCTCCAACTCATGAGGTAAGAGGCCTTGACAAGTCTCCTTCTCCTTTCAGTTTTCAATCAAAAATTCAGAAGCTAAGAATACCTATGCCTCTTATTGAACTAGTGAAGAATGGGTTCTTCAAAAGATCCATCGTCGAGGCCCTTGAGCCTAAAGCCATCCAAGCCTCCACTGACCATGTAAATCTACAAGATGACAAGCTAGCTGTTATTCTCAACCCAATGATTGAAAATTGAGAAGACAACTCCCCATCATTCTATGTCTCTCTGAATATTCATGAAAAAATCCTTCACAACTTCCTTTTGGACACTCGAGCTAGCCATAATCTAATGCCCAAGGCTGTCATGGATGAGTTGGGTCTTGACATCACCAAGCCTTATCATGACCTGTTCTCTTTTGACTCTAGAAAAGTGAAGTGTCTAGGATTAATCAAGGACCTAGCCATCACTTTGTCTCAGCTTCCTATGAAAATCATGATGATGGATATTGTGGTAGCGGATGTACCTCCCAAGTTAGGCATGTTGCTTTCAAGAGGTTGGATCAAGAGATTAGGTGGATCATTACAAAACGATTTGTCCTATGTTACTGTCCCAGTTTTCAGAGGTGAGAAGAAGAGATTATACAAAGAGGTGCAGTTGGCTTATATCATCAGTGATGAGAAGAACCCTACTAATCATCCCATATATGTTGCTGACACTGATTTTGGAGCATGTATTCTTCATATTAAAGAATCCCAATTGGCCTCCATGCAGCTTAAAAAACTAGTTTGCCAAATCGCTAAGAAAGAAGGCCCGCATATTTGGGAAATGTTCTTTGATGGAGCTTGCTCTAAGGAAGCTATTGGGGCAGGTGTAGTCCTTGTGTCCCCCACACAGGAATGCATTCATTAATCTTTCAAATTAACCTTTCAGATCAAAAATAACATATCAAAATATGAAGCTTTGATTTTGGGCTTAAGCACCGCTAAAGAAATGGGTATCAAAGGCATGAAAGTGTTTGGAGATGTAGACCTCATCATTCCACAAGTCAATAAAGTGTTCCAAGCAAAGCATCGAAGGCTGAGAGCATACAGAGATGAGGTATGCAGGCTCAAGGATTTTTTAATAATTTCAGCATTTCTTATATTCTGAGCATGAAGAACCAGCTTGCCGACTCCCTTGTTGTGTCTGCTAGCACGTTTATTCCTCATTTGCCTCCTAAATTGACATATGAATTTTAGGTAAAATATAGACCGTCCCTACCTAACAACATAAAATATTGGAGAGTTTTTGAAGACGATGAGGAAATTAATAGGTTTTTACAAGTCGTTGAGGAATTTTCTGAAACACACATCAACCAAGAGAATGAAACCATGGAAGAACGTGGCCATTCCAAGCTAAACAATGAGGTTAGCCAAGGAAGCATCATCCAGCTACCTAGTAATCATATACCAAAAGGATTGGTGCCTCTAGAGAAATTGTTCTACCATAACGATGTGCCTTATAAACCTGCCAAAATAGAAAATGAGTCTGTTGTTTGTAAACACAATATAGGAAGCCTAGCCTATCCGAAATTCATCAATCTATCCACTCATTTGTCTTATGCCTAGAATTTCGAGTATTTCACCTTCATGAACAAATTCGCTAATAATTTTTCCTGCAAATACAGTGATCTTAAAACCTATGATACGAACATTATTCAACATAAGATTCCACTAGAAAAGAACACTACCTCTTTTAAGCATAAATTAAGACCTATCAGCCCTCTCTTATTGCCTTTGATTGAGAAAGAGATCAAGAAGTTGTTGGATGTCAAAATCATAGTTCCCTTAAGGTATTCAAAATGGATAGCCAACCTTGTGGTATTGAGAAAGAAAAATGGAGAAATTAGGCTTTGTGTTGAATTCAGAAATCTAAAATAGTGCTCTAAAAAAGATAACTACCCCTTGCCTAAGATGGAACACTTGCTGCAAAGAGTTTCAGGGGCTAGAGTCATGTCTTTCTTAGATGGATTTTCAGGCTATAATCAGGTTGTTTTACATCTAGAAGATTAGGAAAAAACGGCCTTCACTACTCCTTGGGGCACTTTCATGTACTCCAAGATGCCATTCAAGCTGATGAATGTTGGGGCTACTTTTCAAAGGGACATGAACATAGCTTTTGCAGGAGAGAAGGACAAGTTTGTCCTTATTTATGTTGATGACATAACAGCCTTCTCCAGCAGCCACAAATACCATTACAACATTTGAAGAAGGTCTTCCTAAAGTGTAGATGGTTTGGAATTTCAGAGAACCCAAAGAAGTCACAGTTTTCTCTAGAAGAGGGAAAACTTCTGGGACATATTGTTTTTGCTGAAGGTGTGAAGATTGATCTAGAAAGTGTTCAAGCCAATAAGACATTTTCCATCCCACGGTCAAAAAGGGACATTCAACCTTTCCTGGGTAAGACTAACTTTGTAAGGAGGTTCATTCCAAATTTTGCAGAGCTTGTAAAGCACATCACTTCCATGCTGAAGAAAGGGTCAGAAATAAAATGGACAGATGCTTCAAGAAGCTCTTTTGAAGCCATCATGGAAGCTCCCACTCTAAATAGCCCAAATTACACTAAGGATTTTTGTATCTTCTCTTTTGCCTCTTATGATACACTCGCAACAGTTCTGTCGCAGAAAAATGCTGAAGGCATAGAGCACCCCGTGGCCTTTTTCAGCAAAACTTTAAGGGATGCTGAACTAAGGTATGAGCTTATTGAAAAACAATCTTATGCTCTCATAAAATATTTAAAGGCATTCAGAATTTATATTCTGTATTCCAAAGTAATTGCATACATACCTTCAGCCTTAGTAAAAGATGTCTTAACTCAGCTAGATATTGATGGGAAGAGAGCTAAATGGATTGCAAAATTCATAGAGTTTAACATAGAGGTGAAGCCCACTAAGCTTGTCAAAGGCCAGGGCTTGGCTAAACTTATGGCTGAAGAAAATTGCAGCTTGTTAATATAGCTTCCATGGGTCTAAATTCAAATGATGAGCAGACAGAGGGAGTAGCAGAAGAGTAAAAGTAGAATCAGTCCTTGGCTGAAAATATAGCCACATGTGAATGGTATTACAACATAGTTCATTTTTCACAAAAGATAGAAGTCCCTCCAAGGCTTAGCTCAAGTCAAGCGCATGCCATTAAACTCAGATCAACCAAATTCTGCATTAATAAAAATCTGATTTATTGGAAAGACCCATCAGGAATCCTCTTGAGGTGTCTAGATAAAGAACAATATGTGGAAGTTATACACCAGTTCCATTCTAGCATCTGTGGAGGGCATCAATATTGGAAAACCACAACTCACAAAATCTTGAGGGCTAGATATTATTGGCATACTCTGTTCTTTGATGTGTTTTCTTTTGTAAAAGCTTTTGACAAGTGTTAGAGGTTTGCAGGAAGACAATAGTTAAAATCTCTGCCCTTGAAGCCAATACATGTCAATGGTCCCTTCCAGCAATGGGGCTTAGACTTTATAGGTGAGATCAACCCACATTCCAGTGGCCAATACAAATGGATCTTAGTAGCCACTGATTATTTCAACAAGTGGATTGAGGCTATACCCACTAAGAATGCCAATCCTCAAGTTGTCATAAAGTTCTTGAATGAGAATAGTTTCACTAGATTTGGTTGCCCAACCAAACTAGTTACTGATAATGCAACAACTTTCAAGGCAAAAGAATTGGTGGACATGACTGAATCCATGGGTATTCAAGTGGTACATTCTACCTCATATTATCCTCAAGGAAATGGCCTGGCAAAATCATCTAACAAGAGTCTGGTAAGGCTAATCAAAAAACTATTCAAGGACAACAAAAAGAGCTGGGATTCCAAGTTGAAGTTTGCACTATGGGCTGACAGAGTTACCATAAAAAATTCCATAAGGAATTCTCCATTCAAATTGGTTTATGGCACCGATGTTGTTTTCCCCATCTAGATGATTCTCCCTATGGATAAGTTCTTTCAGGAAGAACAAGATGAAGAGAATGACACGGTCAGAAGAATGAATAACCTGGTTGAACTACAGCAGATCAGAGAGCAACTGGTTGAGAAGTCAAAATATCATCAGAAGAAAATCAAAGAAACCTTTGATAGGAAGGAAAAGGTGGACAATTTCCAAGTTGGTTATTGGGTGCTTAAATGGGATGCATTTAAGGAAAATAAAAGTAATCATGGCAAGTTTGACTCCTTATGTACAGGTTCGTTTGTCATCATTCAAATTTAGTAGAACAATACATTCATTATGCATAGTATGGAAGGAGAAGATACTTTTGGTAGCCCAATAAATGGGCAGTTCTTGAAACCTTATTTCGTTTAAGGCTTTAAAGCCTTGTCATTGTAAATATGTTTTTCCAGTTTTTATTTCATTACAAAATAGAATTCATGCCCAATGGAACACTAGAACAAAGATTTGACTTTGTTTTTCAGAAAAGGCATTGATTTGTGATCCTTGAAACCTCATAGGGAGGATTTTATCCCCAAAAGGAGCGAGTGTTAGCCTTGTTGGGAAAAGGCCGAAAAATGGATCCATATAGGCTCTTAAAGTCTCCAAATTTGCTTAAACTCATGCCAAGGGATCTAAAAATGCTCTTGAAATCTTCAAAATTTGCTCAAAGATCATCCAATGATCAAAATCAGCACAAGAGGAGAGCCCTTGAAAGGGCGGAAATACACTATCGAGAGGCAAAAACACCTGAAAACCATGAAAAACCCACAATCACAGGCTTAAATAGAGGAATGAATAGTAGTCATTAGATCTGGTCGATCAATGACCTAGATCTAAGCAGCTAATTGCATCGACAGTGGCCATCGGAGGTAGTCAGAGTAGAGTCGCAATGAGATCAAGCCGAGCGATATGCAAATCACCGATATCAGCAATATCGCTATTGGTGGGGAGCATATGCCATGTTATATGAAGGACCCGAGGAGTGAGCGACGCACGATTTTGATTTATCACATCACTATAATCGCATCAGCATTATACCATGGGGTGAGGCCTATGCACAGGCATGTGTGCGACCCGATGAGCTAGACCCGACGACAATATATATTAGAGTTAATAAATTTTGAAGTCTACACCAAAGCCATTTTTAATGCATTTTTTGTGTATTTCATTATATAATGAAATAAAAAGGGAAACAAGGCCAGTGTGATAGCAATGGAACCTGGACCTGATCAGTTTCGGGAAGCAAAATATATATATATTCAAGTCTGCAAAAGCCTAATTTTTAATGTATTCATGTGTTTTTGTTATATAACGAAAATAATAAGGGAGCATTGGCCAACAATGATTTCAATGAATCTCGGATCTGAAAGGGTCCGAGAAGTGAAATATATAATATCTGAAGTCCACCAAACCCATTTTCATTCATTTTCCAGTGTTTTTGCATATTTCATAATACAAGGGAAATACAAAGGAGCAGGCTTTTCACGACTTGCGATGGCGACAAGGCCAGACCTAATAGACAATTAAACCATATTTTAAGACTTTTGAAGTTGAAAATACACAAAGAAGGCGAGATTTTTGCAGTAATGTTGTGTCTTCTATATATAACAGAAAAACAATCACTTATAAATGTTTAAGGGATTACACAGGCCCGAAGATACTTTCCATTATCTAACAGAGACCAGGAGACAGGGACAGAGGTCGGAAGGGGAATAGAAGGAGCCAGAGCACGCATAGCTCACTCCCAAACCGAAAAAGCAGTCATGGAGCGTCAATAGACAACGCAACTCATCCATAACAACAAAATCAATTATGGGGCATCTTTGGAACTGGAGAACTCCCAGACAGCACAACAAACCACCCAAAATATATGAAAATAGTTACTCTTCAGTCTGAAGTAGAAACCTACGAGCGTGTTCTTGCCTAGATGGCGTCAAATCAGTTAACAAGGGAGATCAAACAGATTAAGACTATTGTAAACAAGCTATAAATAGCTGAAAGTAAGATGTGATAGAGGTTCAACCTCTAGAGATTGTTCCTCCTCTGTTCCTTCAAGCTTCTCATCTTCATTCTAGCAATATAAGCTTCTTTTGCTATTATATGTTCAATGTTCATTCTATTTGTTGTTCTATGCTTTCACTTGAACAATTTGTTCATTTTTTATTTTGTGTCTAAGGCCAGATAACTATCATCTTATCTCTACTTTGATCAATTAGATTTGCAAGCTTCTTTATTGCCTATAGCTAGCCATTCATTTATGTTTATGTATGCAATCTGGTAGTACAATTAGTATTCTCCATCTATCCATTGAATCTATAAATTATTGAGCATTAGTAGTGTAAAGTCTTGTATTGGTGAGAGTGTTCATGCATGTATTGAGTGAGAATAGAGCTGAAATGGTTATCTCACTTGATCCAAACCATCATCCATTCCAATAGTTCTGAGAACAATATTGAAGATTATATGTTACCAGGCATCTCCAATCTACAACCTATGATAGTTTCTTGCAGTGATAACATAATTGGCGCCATTGCCGGGGAGAGGAAATTGAAGCTTAGCTTTCCTGGGAAATGACATAGATCTGGCTTTGATGATAGACAAAGCCTGGGCACTTTTTCAGTTGTAATCATCTATTTGGCAACTCTACTGGAGGCCGAACCTCTTGGTGACTCTACTTCATAATTCTGGCTTAGTTTGTGAGGCATACTTGGAGAAATCCTTAGAAGCTACAAGCTAACCCAGTACCTGACCCAAAAAAAATCATCAAAGAGAGAAAGGTATTGCAGAAAGGAACATCAGGTTCAGGTAAACCTAAACAATCTTCTATATCTCTTTGAGAAAGGCTTGTAATAAAAAAAATACATGTTGAGAGGATATCATCTAATACTATCAGTGAAGAAAAACTATCAGAGATTCATAAAGCTCCTTATTCATTAGATTCTCCTTTTATTGTAAGCCCATAGGAAACCTCACATCCTATCCATCATACACCTTTAGTCTTATCAATCACTCCTCAGCCCTCTATTATTCAGATTGCTAGTACTCTTTTAGCCACCACAACTATGGCAGGTCCACAAGCACCTACCAAAATGCAAAGAATCATAGCTGCTAGGTATGGACCTCTAATACTGCCCACTCCTCTGAATGCCATGCCTACTAGAGAGTATCATAAATATAGACCTAAGTTCACTGGGACTAAAGGTGTTACTATTGAAGAACGTCTTGAGTCATTCTATAGCTATGTTGATCATCTGGACATTAGTGAAGATGATGTGTGGATGAGAGTCTTTGTCCAAAGGCTAGATGAAGAGGCTAGAAAATGGTTTAGAGAGCTAACCCCAAGATCTATAGCAGATATTGAAGCTTTATATGATGCATTCCTAAAGCATTAGCGGGGTAAGATAAGATGATGAATTAGATTTGAAAGCTTTTTTACTACCTGTAGCTAGCCATTCATATGTGCCCATATATGCCATCTACCGGTATAGTCAGTATTCTCTTTTGTTGCCTATATCTAGCCATTCATTTATGTTTATGTATGCAATCTACTGGTACAATCAGTATTCTCCGTCTATCTATTGAATCTATAAATTATTTAGCATTAGTGGTCTAAAGCCTTGTATTGGTGAGAGTGTTCATGCATGCCTTGAGTGAGAATAGAGCTGAAATGTTTATTTGACTTGATCCAAACCATCATCTACTCCAATAGTTCTGAGAACAATATTGAAGATTATATGTTACCAGGCATCTCCGATCTACAACCTAGGAGAGTTTCTTGGAGTGATAACATGCCCTAGCATAGCATAGCACTCCCCTGTCATGTTTTGGCATGCCCTGTAATCCCTAGCATGCCCTCGAACACCATGGCATAATATTGCATTGACAAACATTAGCACTTGGCAAACATTGGCACTTGGCATGTATTGGAACATATTATTAGTGTGCCTAGCATACCCCTTTTGAAAAATATAAAGTCCTGACTTATTAACCCTCTTATGTCTTCAATTACTTACATTTTAGCTTGGTTAGTCCTTTTGTTTCCTTGAAACTCCTTGACACATCCTAGCATATCTTAGTAAATGGAATGCCTTGGCACTATTTGGCACATGTTAGCACACCATAAAACTACCTAGCACACTCTAGCACTTCTTGACATGCCTTGATATTCCCTGGCATGCCTTACCCATGCTTAGAATACCTTGTCACTCCCTCCTTGGCATGATAGCTAGTACTCATTGACACTCCCTGACACACCCTCATATTCATTCACTTCCATGCATTTTTACCTAGTTCTCCCTTGTGTTCCTAGTACTCTGTAACACTCCTCAGCATGCATTGGCATTCTCTATCACACCTTAGCACTCTTCGATATGCTCTACCACTTCATAGCATGCATCAAACTCCCTGATGCACATTGGCACTTAGCATGTGTTGGCACTTGGCAACTCTTAGCATGTTTGGCATGTGTTGAGATGACTTGGTATTCTTTGGAATGGTTTAATATTAAAATTATTTGAGAACAATTATTCGAAACTAGGTCATAAGAAACGAAGGAAGATTTGGCACTTAGAATGCATTAACACTTGGCACTTGGTACCTAGTGTTTGTATACCTAGCATGCTCCTCATGGAAAAGGTAAATTGATGACTTATTAACTCTATTATGCTCTCATTTCCTTGTAGTTTAACTTTTTCCTCCCTTTTGTTTCCTTGACAGTCCCTAGCATGCATTTTCACACCTTTGTACATCTTCGCATGCCTTAGCATTGGGCACATCTTAGCTTGTTTGACATGTCTTCATACTATCTAGCACATGTTAGCATGCCCTAGCATTCCCTAACACACCTTGGGAGTCATGACCTCACAACTAGCTTTACATTTTTCCATCACTTGGGAACCTTACGTTCACTAAAACACCTTGGCACTCCCTAGTTGTCATGCCCTTTGTTATCCTCCATAATGTCCCAGGTTGATGATGAGATCGACGAAGGTAATAACAGACCAAGCTTTTAGCTTGGTAGCTAGACCTATCAAACCAAAGAGGGCTCTCTCTATGAAATCATAGCCAAGAGATGACTGGAATGTAAAGGATTTTAGGCTAGATATCTAGGCTCACATGGGTTTTGGAAAATGTAGGGTTTTGTCGCTCGATAAGGGAGAAAAACCAGGTAGTTAGGTCAGAGGATCAAAGATTTACAACAGAAAAGGTATAAAGGAGCAAGGTAGCATTACTTTTGTGATAGATCTTATGTTTTTTCGGTTTATTTTAGTGTTTAGAAGAAGAAAAAGGTATTAATGAGCATGAAACATGAATTCATTAAGAAAGAAAGAAAGTAACACATAATGATTTTTCCATCAAAATAGAGATTTATGCAGAGAATTATGTTTATAATATGTAAGGAAAACCATTAAAGAGGTGATGATTGGAAAGAGAAGATGAATAACTTTTATATAAATCTATAACAGAGAAAAAACAACATCACAGACTTATTGCATTTGAATTCCTAGATAATAGTTGGAAACTGTGTCCTTTGATTTCTAGAAAATGTCTGAGTATAAACTACAATAGTTCTCTCCTCTGAAATCCAACATGTTTTATCACTAAGAAACTGATAAATAAAGACCAAAAAAATATCTCCCCACTCTTAGGGGTCGAATCCATGACTCTAGGAACTATTCCATGAGGTGTTCTAACCAAACCCTAATATCTAGATAAGTTAAAAAGAACTTCTACAATTAACTTTGACTCCAACCTCTCTCATAAATGAGGTCAAATTTACATCAAAGAAGCTTACAAAGACTAACAATCATTTATTTACATTTAATTTTACTCCTCACATTCATCTACTTCACCCTTTTGACTTTCACCAAAGTCAATCTAGGAATTACAAAAAATTACACAATGAAAATTTTTCAAAAATCTCAAAAATTTCCAGGTGTGTAGTGAGATGTTGGAGGCCATTTTTGAGTACCTTTCTGAAGTCCAAATCCATATCTGAAGTCTGTTCTAGAAATCTGGGAGATTTTATATGTCTTTAGAGTATTTGTGCACTCAATATGACCCATTTTTCGCTAAGATATGGCCATTCTCCCAAGGTGTCTCCAGGTGTGCAACGAAATGGAAAAAGAGGAGCAAAAAGGTGATTTTTGGCCTCCTTTTTTCAAATTTCTCAAAACTTTAGACCGGAACAGGAAAGTGGGAAAATGGGTTTTGAGAGGGGGCCATAATATTTCCAAAAACTCAATTTTTTCATCATTGGGAGACCTGAGGAAGAAGCGCGATGTGAGCTCATTGCACTCCTAGACGGAAAATTGCCAAAAAATTGCAAGTCTACACCAATCTGCACCAAAACACAAAATTTTCTCCAAATCCTCCCAAAATTTGTCTAGAGACACATAATGAGGTATGTTATGAAATAATGGATGCATCAGAAAGCAAATCTAACTTACCCTTCTTCTCTTGGCTGATTAGGGTTTCCTTGAGCTTTTCCTTCAACTGCTTGATTTTGACCTTGGCAACCTGATTCCTTGTGTAATAATGGATGGCCACATTATTTTTCAACTTTTTATCCCTATTGGCCTTTTCAAGGAGCTTCTCAAGGTGGAAATTGACTTTTTCAAGCGAAAAAATCCCCATCCTCATTTATTTCCATGGAAATCCTATCTTCAAAGGTCAATTCTTCCATTCATGACTTTTGTTCTCTTTCCCTCTAAAGTGCCTTCCTAAGTCCTATTGTCCTTGGTATCTTCCTTGCCACATGTCCTTCATGGTGCTCAGTGTCCTCATGGTCCACTGCTTTCTTTCCTTTCATCTCTTGTTTCTTGACTTTGATTTGTTCTTTATCAATGACTAGTTGTTTTGGCTTAAGTTCACTGTTTTCTTGCTCAATGAATGAAATGATGAATTTGGCCCTTTCTAAATTGTCCTTGATATTCATGATCTGAGAGTCCTTCTCTTTGATGACTTGTTGCAGGGTTTGATGCTCATCATGTGCCTCCAAGTAAACTAGGTCAAATTCATGCTCAATGGGCTCCCCATCATGCAAAGAAGCCTCATGATGTGATGGTGATGCTTGTTTTGTTAATGTAGTAGGTTAGGCCCCTTCCTCAATTTGAGGAGAAAACACAAGATTTCTACCTTTCTGATATGTCTTGGTCACCTCATGCCTAGGTGCCTTGGAAACCTCATCATGTTTGCTTGATGACCCTACCTCCATGGGATGTACTGACATGGTTTGGTGTTGGCTTGCTGAAGTGGTTATATGCATTTTCAAGGTTGCCTCAATGAAGGTGTCCCATATCATGTTCTTCTCTATCAACTAATGGCATACTATAACCTTTATCAAGCTATGGTAAAATAGGCTAGGATAATGCACTTTTCCTTCTAGTTTCACCCTTTTAGACATTTTGGTTAGGCTTCTATACAAGTAGTTGGACAAATTTAGAGACTTGGCAACTGTAAAGTGCATGAGTAGTCTTATGTGGTATTGATATAGCCTAGAAAATCTTCCCTCATGTGTGACAAACTTCATGAGGGCCTTCATCAATGGTGCATATCTCTCTAACAAGTATCTGAATGGGAAAGCATGTGAGTAAGATCCTTTTTATTGTGATTTCAAGTAGGGTTTGTACTCTTCTAGGTCTAGGTTCATGCCTTTGAACCAATTTTCACCAGGGTTTGGTATGCCTGTAGCTTGAGAGATGACATCCACTGAAAACATGAAATCAGTCCCTAAAATGGTGATCTAGTCTTCCTTCATGGTGATGGAAAATATACCTGTGAGATGGTCAATATGGTAACCTACTTCCTGCACTCTTTGACAAAACCCTAAACAATTGAAATCTTCAAATAATTTCATGACAAATGGGGAGGAGGTGATTTCGATGCAATTAGAGGGATAAAACTCAGTATATTTCCCCCCTTGTTGTACTTCCTCTTCTCTGATGGTGATGAGTCAGGCTCTATACTTCAAACCCTAGGTGAAAGGCAAGTAGAAACACTGAAATTTGCTACTGTGATGGAATGAGGTGGTATGATGGACTCAGGAGTTGCCTAATTTATAAGGAAATTTAGGAGGGTATGGGATGATGTCAGTGAGTAGGGGAAAAAGGAATTTCAGGAAACGAGTGAGGGGAGGGGGTGGAAAAGGCCAAAACATAGGCATAGCTAGAAAGAGATAGGGTATATTAGGGTTTAGAGGAAAATGATAGAAAATGAGGGGATAAGGCTTTGTGATGGATGGAAATGGTGTATTAGTCACAAACAAAGGTGTAGGGAGAAAGAATCTAGGGTTTAGGGTAGCAACTCGTCATTTGATGATCAAAACCATGAAAATCATGTAAATCCTAGAAGAAGAAGTATTTGATCATTTTCTTGACATATGAGGCAAAGGAGGGCATGAAAATGATTAAAATTACTTCTTATAGAACCTAGAGGATGAAATGACTGAAGAGGATCTTTGAAAAATGAATTTTGATGGTCAAACAACATTTTTTCACAACTTTCCCCCGTGTGCAGCAAAGGCTTCCTATGCATAGCATGCTGTCTAGGTGCACAACGAAGGCTCTCTGTGTGCAACGAGAGTTAATTTTTGCCAGTGGGGGCTATGGAATCAAATTTTTTTGCAAAGGAGAGGGGGGATCTTGATTCTAGAATGGTAAACAACTGAAAATGAGTGTGAGTGAGCTCCTCCATGTGCTTTTATAATTTTCTTTTGGTGTCTAAGTGATTAATGAAGTAGGATGGCCCACCTCAAACATTCACTTTCTTTTTTAGTTTTGTATCCTTAAGACCTCTTATTTTAACTTTAGAACCTTAGGAACATTATTTCATATAAAAAAAGAAATTACATCTGAAATCAAGTGTTATTGAACAAATTTACCTATTGCTACTCCTCATTTGTTGGATTTATACATGAAATGACTGATTTTGTGACCTTAACCCTAATGACCTAATGGTGACACTGAGCTGAATGGAGACCATGATGATGTGATTGAAGTGATATTAATGATTTTTTCATGATGGTATACTCAACTGAGTGATGAAAGTGACTGATATATGAAATTCTTAAGAGAATGGAAATAGCCCTAGGCACACTAGTTAGTGACCAAATTTTTATTTGAAGACTCACTAAAATGATAAAAAATTGACTTGACACCCTAAAAACACCTTGTGAGAGCATATTTGATCACTGGTGATAGGCTAAACTGACTGACACTAACACCCTCACAGATAACCTTACTTCTTTTGTGACTTGGGAACCCAACCAATTCATTAGAAAAACAAGATTGTGCCCAACCCAAAGTCTCCCTTTCTCTAAAATTCATTTTTCCATGCCTTATCACAACCATAGGATTTCCTCCTACAAGTCTTATTATGAACTTCTCCTAAAACACTTCATCCTCGAG
This sequence comes from Pinus taeda, assembly GCA_000404065.3. Classification (NCBI taxonomy): domain Eukaryota; kingdom Viridiplantae; phylum Streptophyta; class Pinopsida; order Pinales; family Pinaceae; genus Pinus; species Pinus taeda. The sequence continues at coordinate 114,314 of APFE030011417.1, forward strand.
ACACCTCGAATTCGCTGACACTCCTTGGCACACACTCTTATTTGTTCATTTGGTTCTTCAAGTTCCTCTCCTTATCAGTCGAGCCCTCACCCATCGGAAAGAGTGACTGACCCTCACCATATGAATAGTGAGTGGTGCTAACGCCCTCGTCCTGGACAGTCGAGTGTGCTTAACGCACCCTCACCCTTGGTAGGCCATTCCTCACCACAACTATCAGACGCGGCCCCTCCTTGGGCGATTCTCCTTGCTCCCTGAGCCTATGGGCTATTAAGCAGCCGTTTCCAGCTGTGTTCCCCTCCAAGGGCAGGTTCTATCGCGTTACTCTCCCCGCCCGCCACTCGGAAACACTCACTCCGTCGACTGCATGTGTTAAGCATGGCGCCGGCGTTCATCCTGAGCCAGGATCAAAACTCTCCCATGAGTTCATAGTTGCATTACTCTATAGCTCCCGTGGACAAAGCTGATTCAGCCATCACGTCTAGGCCATAACTTGTCTCCTTTACTAGCTTTCAACAGAGACAGATAGAAACTCATTCAAAGACAGAGAGACCCTAGCGTACACTTATAGCACCGATCAGAACACACTCTATACATACCCTATAATACAACGAACCCTATTATCACAACTAAACACTTCACGTAAACCAAGTCAAACTTTGACTAAGAATGCGCATTACACCGCTGCAGAGGCAAGCCGGGGATAGGGGGAGCACCGAAAGTGGCACCCTCTCCACCTACGGAATGGCAGCTCAGCCAAGGTAACCCCGGAGCATTACATGATCAAACCTAGACAACCACTTAGACTCAACCTAAAACCAGCCAAAAAGCTAGATTGAGCTAGTAACCCACACCCAAACAAAACATTAGGAGATTACAAAATTGCAGATAAGCTGGGGTTGGAAAAGATACTGAGTAATATGATGATGGGGCTAGCACTGGCGCATTTAATGGCTATGGATCAAACAATGGAATAAGCTCTTGAACTACTAATTGTTCAAACACATCTGAAAAAAAGTTCATTTTTATTTCGAGTGGAAAGCATGAAGAAAAGAGTGATTTGTCTATTACGGTAAAAAGTGGGGCCCCAACGACGACCATCAGTTGTGGATGAAATGCAGTAGAGAACCTCACCCATATGATCGATGAGCGAGAAATCGATCGCGGCCTTTTTAGTCGAGGTGTGCTTCCTTGATGCTTATTGGGTGGGGGCATATGAATGAGTGGTGACCCTTCACCATATGAATAGTGAGTGACTCCATCCCTATGAAGAAGTAAGGGCCCTCCACTTACAACCTAAAAGCTTCCACAAGTCGAAAGTGACGAAGATATTATAGTAGGTGGAGTCACGTACAAAGTAATAGTGTGAGTTGGTAAGCCAAAATGACCACCATACATGTTGAAAATAATCCAACTCAACAGCTTTTGGGAGCATCTATAGTCTTGTTTCATTGAAAAGAATATGGGCCCCTAAGGGATATAGAGGGGCCCCTAAGTGTCATATGGGGTACCGTATGGGGGGGCCCTGGAGGGATAAGGGGGCACCTGAAAACAAGGTTCATACATGGCTTGGGCTGAGAGTAGCCCCCCCCCAAAGGGGCCCTCCAGCGGTACCTCCCTCCTTCTTAAGCACTTCGTGAAGTTTGTGTTCTAGGTAGGGCTACCAAGTCTAGATTGTATGATGGGTGCACGGTATGTTACTTCAATAAAGGTATAGTTGTGTCATGCCATCAATGCCATCCATGCTATTCCACTCGGTTCCTTCTCTAGCTGCTGTATCATACCTATCTAAGCGCTTCCATTAAGAAAAGCTATAGTATAGGGCTTAGGTCTATAGGTGAATACATAGTTCTAGTGATACATGTGGGGTAGTTAATAGCCTTCTAAGAGAAGTTGAAATAGTGGTACCTCTTAAGTGCCTCATTCGTCATGGTATAGGGCATATGTCTAGGTCTCTAGGTGGGGCAGGGTGGAACGAAAAAACTAAAGTAAGGGGACAGAAGGGTAAGAAAGGGTTCAGTAGTCAGATCCGGTCCTTTTACTAATAGGGTGAGGTACTTCCTAAGCAATTCATTCAATTAGTGGTATAAGCAGTCTAGTTCTGAAGGGCCCCATGATTATGAGATCTTGAGGGTGGGGTATTGTAATAGGTCTCAGTTCACCAGGCTCAAATGGTTTAGGCACGAATAGTCTATACATCGGTAAGAAATGGAAGGACAAGGTGTTGAGAGCCTCTAGTATTTAGGTAAAGCTGACTGTTGTCAAGTTGATATCATCCGATCTCTTCTGTTCGTTGTGAATACGATATAAGTACTTCACTTCAGTGATAACATGGGGAGATACATTGACGAATTTGTTGGAAGACCTCGTGAACTAAGAAAGATCGCGACTACTAATACAATGAAACCAAAGACACTGAGGGTGGAAGACTTATTTGTGAATTTGGGAGCAAAACTCCTCATTTTGGTGTATGTATATACTGTTTTCATTAGAGACGCCCATGAAAGCCCCCGTACTAGGGGAGTATGAAGTTCTCCCTTACCTCATGGATCCATGCTCTTTACACACATCTTGAGGTCACCCTATGTTGGAGTTGTTGTAACAATGAGTGGATCGTTGCTTGCACACATATCCATGAGATTCAATTTTGGAGGGGCATCCTAGCTTTATCTTCCTTGGTTGTTGTATCTTCCAATTGTGTTTCTCTAAGCATAAGTATCTTATTCCATTTCCTAATGATTCTTTTGTGTTAGTAGTTGACTGATGATAAGTAATGATTCCTTGGTTGAGTTCTAGTCCAACCCCCTGAGGGCCCCTGGTGGGACAAGAAACGGGCTTATGACTTGCTTCAACTTAGATATGCCTACCCTCTACCTCGACATAACAGCACTTGACCTAGAACTCTAACTCTAACTCTAACTCGACATCGAACTCTAGCTATACCCTCTACCGATCTTCTCTACACGAACTATCGATACTCGATATTATACCGAGAGAGACTCTAACCTCTCTTAGTCAAATTAAAGGCAGACGTTATGTGAAATCCATGAAACATAGACTGATGTTCAATGAAACACAGGCTGACGTTCAATGAAATAGTTCAGTTCAGTCCATGCCTAGAGGTCTTTACCATACAGGATGAGCCATTCAGTTTAGTTCATGCCATATACAGTGAAAGGAGAGACCAATAAAAGGAATGAAGGATGCCCCCCCGTGGATGAAGGTCCTGATGGGTTGTTATCAAGTAGGAGGCTAGAGAAACCTAGATAAGGCTTTTAGCACCATACGTAAGGCCTTTATGAACAAGTAGATTTTGGTCGATGAGGAAGGGAATCAAGGGGGCAGTCATTTAGGAAGGAAGTCTAACTATGTCTGTTTGATTTTGGGTTGGTTGAGTTAGCTAGGGAGAATAGCTCTTGTGAGTAGGTCTAGTAATAAGGAGAGCTAGCTTGTATGTCTGGTATGTGTGGATTGATGGGTGTGAGTATGGGGTAAGTAGCTTGCAGTTGGCTTGTAAAGTTTAACTAGGTTGGATGGTTCGTTCATTAGAATCTGTAGAATAAGGTCATGTAGGGAGGTAGGGTGACTTGCTTGGAAGGATAGGTTGTATGTGGAGATAACTTGTATGGTTTGTTGAGTAGAATCAATGAAGTTAGGAAGGTAAGGTTGCTTGACTAGCTCTTGTTTCTCGCACTATCTATTGGTGTGACGATACGATACAATAGAAGCATGATTGGCTAGTGAGAAGGCTTGCTTGGATGGTTGGTTCAATCAATAATTCTCATTCTGTGGGTAAGGTTTCTTGAGTTAGGTTATGACTAGCTGGACTTTCCTATATAGAGTCTGCCTTATCGAGTCTACCTTTATGCCTTATTAGAGTTTTCCTTATTACAGTTTGCCTTATAGAGTCTGTGTTATAGAGAGTATGCCTTTATGAGAGCCTATGTTTTCCTTTCCTTAGATAGAAGGGAAGAGAGGGGGTACAATCGTTCATTTCATGGAATATGGGTAGGGGGATAACCTCATGTTTGCCTGACCTATAGAGTCTGCGAGTTTTTGCATCTTCCTGACCTTCCAGAGAGTATGCTTTTTGGGAGGTTCTTAGTGGTGGTTCACCAACCTCATGTTCCTTCCTCCCACTCCGTTGTCATGGGAGAAATCCTTCCTTTTCTTTGGGAGAATCTCATGTTTCCTGGCTTTCGCAGGACAACCTCATGGTCCTTACACGCCTTTACTGGACAAAAACTCCTTTGTGACCTTCTAGAGAGTCTCCTTCCAAAGAGTCAAGAGAGTATGCGTGACTTTCCATAGAGTACATGTACCTTCTTGACCTTGTAGAGAGTACAGGTATCGGTGGTTCAGGAATATGAGGGATAGCCGGATTTCAGGGATCTCCTCTCAAATTAGAATGTTTGCTTTACCTCATGCTTGCCTGACCTATAGAGTATGTGAGTTCTTTCACCTTCCTGACCTTCAACTCTCATTGTCTCATGCTGGGGAACTGGTCCTATCTCATTAACACGAAACAACCGGACAAAGGGGAACGGGTCATAAGGTCATTTGTGTACCTCTATCTGCAGGTAATGGGCATGAGCTAACAACTACCTTCTCCAGCTACACCCACTACTTAATGAACTAATGCTAGCTAGATAGGCATGGTCTAACCACTCTGCATGATATCACCTCTACTAGAATAGGTAGGCATGATCTCACCTTCACTAGATAGGTATAGGTAATGGACACCCCACTACCTCATCAACTAATGCTAGCTAGGCCCCCAGCTAGGGAGATAAGGTATGAGGCTAACCTATACTCGCTAGGAAAAGTTACTTCCTACCGGCTTATAGTCTCAACAACTAGTTGAGAGGAAGCTTTTTTAGATCGACTCGATCAACGAACCCCGCCTGCTTCACCTTCACGACTTACCTTTGTACCAAACAACCTTGTCCAGCGGCTTCCAATAGCAATCAAGAGATGGAAGAAAGAGTACCTTTACCAACCCATTCATTTTTCCTTAACAAGGAAAGGGCTTGAGATAAGGGCTTTCATGATGACATGCTAAAGGGTCGGGCTTACAGAAAGGGCTTGAGATTGGGCTTGGAGTTACTTCCCCATGACTTGCTCCCATACCAACTAGGGGTCCCCACCATAACTCCAGCATAGGGGAGCCTCTATTAGGGAGCGGGGGGGATGGCCCATCCAGTTAGGGACCCCTAGGGACCCAGGTCCCTATTCTTATTTAAGGGTAAGCTACTTCAAAATGCTCAATGAACTACAAATTGCCCTTCTTCGCCTCCTGAAGGGAGTGCTTTCTCCTCCTAACTAAAAGAAATATTTATCTGCTTCGATGGATGAGAATAATAGGTATGGCAACTTGTTGTCTCAAATGAAGGTGTGGAACCCACTTTTGACCCTTTCTTACTCCTACTCACTTCCTGTCCCTCCGGAAACCCTGCCCTTTTGTTCTCCTCCAAACCATTCTGATTGAACAGGAGCTATGATAGAAGTCTTCCTCAGTAGACAGAGGTGGGGCTTATAGATAGATCGAAGGCTAAGCCCCTTAAATCATAATAATATGGCCATTATAGAGGTGATTTTAGGGCTAAGCTCCGTCACCAAGTTTCGGGCTAAAGGAGACTTATAAACGTAATAACAACCGGGATTCACTACTATTCCTCTATTTCAACCTAACTATTTTTTATATGTTCCCACCCGCATAACCTTAAAAGTAGTAAATTGAATGCCACCTTTGGTATTTTGGGTACCAAGTCAGTGGGTGGTCGCAGAATTTGTCAAGGGCCATTGGATAAGGGAGGGTCAGCCTTCTTTTCTGTAGCAGTTAGTTCAGGTGGCATCTACAGATAGGGGGGATCACCACCCAACCAAGGTTCCTTCTAGAAGAAAACCATCACCGCATGCCTGGATTGCGTGGATAGGATGGATTGATGGAATCACCGGCCCAGAAATGCCTTAATTCATCCATTTGGCTAAAGAAAATCGCGAGTTCAAGACCTGATTGAAGATGATGCCTCCAACTCCGTTCCAAAAAATCTTGTCTTTATCAAATGTGTGCGTGTTTGGAAGTGAAAGCTAGCTTGACTACCCTTTAGTTACTTATTTGATAGGGGCCACCCAAGCCCGCATCAAGGACCACGCAGGGTGCGTAAGCACACTCGACTGTCAAGGGGAGGGGCTCAACTGTTAGGGAGAGGAACTTGAGTTGCTCGACCAACCTTTAGTTACTTATTTTGAGAGGGGCTCACCCAATAAGTAAAATGAAGGCATGACTCGACTGATAAGGAATGGTGATATGGGGCCCCACTAGTCGACCCCCAGCCCCCCCCAATGGTGTTGGGGATCCCTCTAGGGGCTAGGCTAAGGGTCCCCTTTTGACCTGAATGATAAACACCAGATAAACATGAAAAAAAAAATAGACAATCTACCTCAATCTAGAATTACAGACAGTAGGAGAGATCAGAGTGGGATTGAATAGATCTGCCCAGAGAAGGGAAGACCTGGTGGCGCTACGCAGAAGTAATGGTAGTTGTGGATAGGCCATGGAAGTACTAGTAGGTCCTCCCCGTTAGACTAAACCATGGAAGTCACTCATACTTTCCATAATTAGTATGTCTAGATTATACCCTTTGACTTGAATCTAAGTTGTAATCAGGCTTAAGTAGTAATACCATGTGATGTTATATGAATATTGAGACTTCATTACCGTTAAGCTATGATAACAAGAGCTATACCTTAGTGATAACCATAAATCCAATCAAATATCCATAAAGAAAATCTATCCTGCTAGAGCACCTAGAGGCAAGCTCTTAGGCGAGTAAGTAACAACTACTAGGCAAGCTCTTAGGCGAGTAACAACCCATAGCCTGGCAAGTCATGAGGCAGGTGCCTAATGTGAAGCACCAGCGTTCCTGGGGCTAGAAAGAATATCGTTCACGAGGGAAGTACTCAAACGACTATCTGTGAACCTAAACTACGGAACTAAGGCAAGTCATGAGGCCCCTTTCACTACCACGTTCCCTCAATCCCCACCATTGCTCTCCACTAAGAAGAATCCACTATAAACCCACATTGACAAATTAATCCTTCTACTATTAGTGATGTTTCAGTATTTCCCCCTCATGTTCAAAAGACAGATCCAGTTGGGGATCGACTTTCTATGAAGTGGGATTCAGGAAGGTGTTAGCAAGCTCACCCGCAGCCACTAGTAAGAGATCGCGCTTCCGATCCACGCAAATCAATATCCAAAACTTAGAATTATACGGTGTCGTATAATTCTGAGGGATGGCATTACACAAGAGAAGAAATAGAGCTTACAAAACCTCCTTGACTTCCTCGATCCAAAACCACTTTAGGGAAGAGGGACACCCCTCAGATTGGGGTAAGGGAGAAACCCAACTCTTACCTCAGCGAGAGACGCACACAAGCATCGATTGAGGAAATAAGGCTACTTGGACCGCCAATCAATTACAGACATAGGGGCCCTCATCTTAATTAAGGTTAGGGAAGGAAAAAGGAAGGAAGGGAAAGGGAAGATGGCATACAAATCATCTCGCTCTGGAAAGGGATGGGCCACCCGCAACGTAAGAAATCCAAACCCAACATAATGAGTGCTACCATGCCCGGGGATGCGCCATGCAAAGGCTTAGCTCGACGTACACAAGCACCAGAACAGACAACTACCTACATTGGCCTAATACCTATTGAATGAACACCCACCATTAGCTCTACCACTAAAGAAAGGGGTTATATCTCCCTATCTACCACCACTTAGTTATCCACCCACTTCCTTTACCCACCCACCTATACTTTCCTTAGTTGAGTTTAGCAAATTCCTTATCCACGGAGAAAAGATATACTCAATATGCCTCTAGCTATTCATTGGTCTCTTCCTCCATGGAGAGATTTCATTCACCCGAGTGGGACAGAGATATATGTAATTGAACCAGATGATGGGACGGGGAACAAGTCTTATATGCCACTAGCTAGCTTTCCCTTTAAAGAAACCAATCGATGGATTTGTGTAATGTGTTCTCTCTTGAAGCAAGTGATTCCCCCTAAGCCAACATGGAGTTTACCCCCCCCCTAGGGACCCTATTGGGTCCAATCGCGTGTGCCATCCCTTCCCTAATGCCTAAAGGGTGAATTGAGTCTCATTGTCAGGGTATCTCGCTCGCGTGCACGTGATGGTCTTGAGGCCTATTTAGTTTAGTAACAGTGGGATGAATTCCATCCAACTTTCCTTGGTGCAGCCTGCTTGATGCGATGTCGGCAGGTTTGGATAACGCCTGTGCTACCTGATATGACACGTGACGGACTGATGACTGCTGCGAGCTTTCCTCGACCGGATTGGATGTGTGGCATGACGTGAATTAGGCTTTTGTAGGACCGGGAATTCGGTCTAGAGTAGTTGATTGACACTACAATGCACGCAACAAGTAGTAGCAAGCAGAGTATGTCAGGTAGGAACAAGAAAGAATTAGATGGCCCGTTCTCAACTCAGCTTAATCAAATCATTATTGATGGGTGCATAGCCAACGAAGGCTCACCTTTGGGGTAAGGAGAGGTGCTTGACAACTCATGAGACACCCTAGGTTTTGGTCTAGCCCTTACAGGTACTTAACCAAGTCCAGTAATAAGTGTTGGTGTATAAGCCCGGATACGGTTCACTAAAGTAACCACGCTGGTAGCCTGGGTCAGCCTCATTCCTAGGTGGATAGCAATATATATATATATGGTACCACTAGTCTTGCGACATTAAGCTAAGTCTAAATTATCTCTAACTTGTATGGGCCATTTGGTACAATTAACGTCTGTTATAAGTACTAAGTCCCCTCTAACAACCTACAAGCATCGCCCAGCCAAGGGCCAACCATTCCATTGATCAATAGAAAAAGCAGGTCATGCCTGGGATCACTACGTGTAGTAAGTCCTTAAAAGAGATATAAAGGCGATGGAAAAAAGGGTAGATAACTCTGCTAGGCTATGAAAAAAGTCACCAAAGTCACCATAGAACTCTGCTGGGCTAGTGGGGGCAATGGAAAGTAAGTATCTATCACTATGAAAGTAAGTATATGTCTGCTTCCTTAGGAACCCCCCAGTGAACCCCTGGATCACCCAGGGGTCCCCAGATGAGTATACCAGTGTGAGCAAGGGCCCCCCTATGGGTTCTATATGAGGGGTGAGGCGGAGGTTTCCGAGTAGAGGCTAAAGGGTCAGTATGGATGTTTTCAAAGGCTATTATTCTAGCACAAAAGGTATAGGCTGGAGGTTCTAGTGCATAGGTTACAAAGTATATTGAAAAGGTTCTAAGGCATCCTGTTGCAGTCCAAGTGTCCGTGCTTCTTCCATGCAGCCAGCTAAATAATTAAGGTAAACTTCATCGCCCTATCTATAACTGGTATTGAATTAGGCAGATAGAGTATAACCTTATGTTACTTAGATTAATGGTATTGATGAAAATATTGTAACTGATGTAACCTAATAGCATTGGTATTCAAGCTATCATAACCCATCATGTATACTAACCTAATGACAAAGATAGAATGATGCAGAGGTACTAATCCCATTGGTATTTTTACTACTATAGACACCATGATTCTAATAACAGGGATATGTGGTCGTATGAAACCTATGGTTGAATAGAGTAAACATACATACCTGTATATGATAGCATGTGTTGTATTCAAGCTAAGGAACCATCATAAAGAAATCCATATTAGATAGGGTCGAATGGTATCACTGTTATCAATTACTAGTAGGTTAATGATAAGCTTAAATCATAGAAGTGACTTGTATAGCTCTTACATGATAGTTGTGTTCATAATATGAATGAATGCCATACATTGTTTTGATTCCCTATGTTCCTGTATTGACTATAAACACATGGTCCTTATTCAATACATGTTATGTGATCATTATGATATGATAATTGACTCCTCTTTATCCATAAGTCAAACATTCATATTAAGCTTGGTACATTGTATAACAAGAGCTCTATGGGATTTAAGTTTATCATGATTACTAGAATAGTGATACTAGCTTATATTAGTAACAAGTGATCTTAATATGAATGAACAACTGTATTACTAGTAACTAGTAACTAGGTTAAATAGAGCAACAGGTCTGGTTCCAAGTTACAGTATTCAATGTAACTTATGGCATTACTTATATATATGATTCCTAATATATTACCATACCTTTCATAGCCATATAAGATAGCTAGTTCATAGAGTTCATATATGCTCTATTAGTATCCCTATTCAATTAGTATTGGTTGCGTTCACTATGATTTACTTGGTTCCATAGAGGTATGATTACTTATCAATGTACGATGAAGCTTAGTACTCTTAATAACTAGTGATCAACTTGGTTTAGCTTACTCTATTGACTCATTGCTCTTAGATAAATGGGACTGCCGGAGCGGAGGAGAAGGTTACTTCCTGATCAGAGATAAATAAATGAAATAGGAACCGGATAAAATCGTGTATCGAAACGACTTCTAGCATCACCGGAAGGATCGGATACCACATTCGTGGGCCGATAATTTTTCTGGATAAGTCGAACCATTGGGAGCGAATGGAAAAGGAACACCAAATGGGATCAAAGAAACTAGCGAACTGATTACTAAATAGATACTAATAGGTGCAAATTCTAACATCGTTGGTTACAGAGCCCACTTTGTTCGCTCGGCTCTGCTCGCGTCGCGGCATAGATACCGGAAGCAACCCTCAGCAAGCCCAACAATCGGCGCCCAGGGGGAAGGGGAAGGGGGGCATAGGGATAGTGGGTGTACATGAGTAACCATAAGAACTGGATATGCAGAGTGCTAAAATTCATGTGGGATCGGAATTATTATATAAGGGGAATGAATTGGTTCCATTGGCAAAATGACGTGATTATACTTTCCAATGGAATTCGGGTTTGAGGTGAGGACTGGATCGAATCAATTGGAGAATTGGGTTCGCTCTAACTATTTCTGAGCGGACCCGGAAGCAGAAGACAGTATTACATACGTAATATGTTATGAAGATAGCGCTGTTCAACGGAACGATGCCACTAAATCGATCGCACCCAATCTGAGCCGCCAAAAACCCAATCGAATGAGATCACCAGCCAGCCCTATTCACCTTTCCTTTAGAGGTGGCACGAAGTAATTCAGTGCCCGAGGAGCTCTATCAGTTGTGCAATCTCTTAGCCGACCCAAAACGGATGGCCGGGGGGACCTTCGTTTATGCCACTCCTACTCCCATGTCTCGGCTAAGAGAGAAGTACATGCGGCTTCCTAATGGAACCTGAGTATTTGCAGGAACGATATCAAAGAAGTAGCTCGGTTGAGAGTAGTACGCCTTTCTATATAATAATGGGATGTTATTAGAGTGAAACAGTTAGATTCATAATGCCACTTGCACCTTCGGCTCCATGATTGTTTCGCGGTAGCACCGATAACTTGGCCAATGTGTTGAGCACTAGCACAAAGATATGATTCAAATGCGATCGAGATAACCTTCTTCTCGTATGTCCCGATTTTCCACCTGTAACAGGTCTCGGCGCAACTCGAAGGATTCGAACACTCCATGTGAGCTAGTGGGTCCTTCTTCCATAACTGCTTTGTCACATCTGTAAGCTCATGAGAGAGAGGTGTAGCAAAATGCATTGGTCTACCTGTAAGATGAGAGGCATAGTCCGTTTCATGGCGGGCCCATGCCATCATCTGATGCTGCGAGCCCTCTCAACTCATTTGATCTTTCTATTTGGGTTCGGTCAAGCATATTGAGAACATGACCTTTGCTCGGAATCCGATTCAGTTCTAGAAGAAGCGAATATGAGGGAAGGCAAGTCCTAGACCTTAGTGTAGTATCTCTATTACTCGCATTACAACAAGTGATTAGGTGAATGACTAGTATGAATATTATGGGAAGAGAGTCTATATAACACATCAGTATCATTGCTTATTGTGCTTGAATCTATACACACACTCTAGTAATTGATGTTTAATAAGGAACATATGGAAATAGAGCCTTACTGTAACAGATATGAGGAATGTAACAATGAAGCTCACTAGTAACAAAGCTAGTATCAATCTCATGTATTCCAAGTTGTTGGTACCTGTATTCACAAGAATTAGCCATAAGTAATACGAATACTTATATCGATTATTACGGTAACACTTACCCTTTCATGATGTGGGTTGATCTCTTGATTAAGGGAACTAGTATCATAGGTTAGTTATGGGAATACTTACACTTCATGATATTGGAACAAGTAACCCGTTCCAATGAGAGTAACAAGTATTTATAATTATGGATATGCTTATATTCCATATACCATAACAGGCAATGGTTTCATATCAGGTACTATGTGTGACTAATTACTGGAATATCATACTCATCCTTTGTTTAAGCCGAGCATTGGTCATAATGTGACTCTGAACACTTGTATTAGCCTAGTGTAATCTCATAACATACCTAACACGTTTACCCTATAAAGGTTTCATGTACTATGTTCATTGATTCGATACAGTCTAAGCGTATGTAATGATTATAGAGCTTCTTAGCTATGGTAAACTAAGGCACAGTGTAGAACGAGTAGTTTCACTTATAGCTAACAGCTTGTATAAGCTCTATGATTCCCATTACTTCCTAATCTCTAAGTAGTGTAGTTCTCTCAAGGCAGTGAATTACGGGAACACAATGGATAGTTGTAACATATGAAACCAGTATGTGCTTACTATTAGTATGAGAACCATTGCTTACTATTATCTATGTGTATTGATTAGGGATGATACGTAGGATATACGATACATGATTACAGAGGATTTATTACTTATATAACTAAGAGTAACACAATACTAGTATTAAGCGTATTGGAATCAGAGTTAGTATTAGCTTGACAAATATTGGAGTAGTAAGTCCTATACTTATAAGTGTTAACTACATGTTATAACCATGCTTTATTTCCCTAATATAGAAGTAACTAAGTAATGAAACGGATCTTGTTATGGATACAGGGTATATCATTACCAAGTAATCGGCATTACTATTCATACATAAGGGCTATGTTCTGAGTGTCATTAGCAAGAGGTTAAGTGTTATGTTAGTTATAGAATAAGATATACCCTTACCTATGGGTATCATAATCACTAAGAGTAACTAAGCATGACTAATCACGTTCTAACCTTTCTTAAAGCTTACCTTATAGTTATGATCATTGTATTTCAATAATGTACTTACCCTATAAACTAAGGACATCATTACACTGATCTAATAAAGCTTACTCTTATAGGTGTACTATTACCGACATTATACTAATATCGAAGGTTGAACATCATGCTTACTCTCTTCTTATGGATGTGCTTGTGTGGCCTGTGTGCACGCTGATATATGTGTTATAACTGCTGTTTGAGGTAACCAGCCTATATGCTTGTCTATGTTCCCCATGGTCACTCATCAATCTATGATCTGGAACCGAGAAAACTTGGCATCTATAGTAATACTAATCATTCTATCTAATGGGAATCATTCTAACCAGGAGACTAATATGTTTGAATCGTAATAAGATAGCCACATATTACTCATATGCCACTAATACAGGGTGTTATGACTTATCAATAAGCCTAACCTAAATCCAAATATTACGGTAATTACAACACATGTATTACCATGTTCATAAGCAGATAAGAGTACTTATAACAACAGACCCAACCTATCACTATCTATCCCTATTCAATAAGCTTAAGTATAGCACTAACTATGGTTTAGCTAATAGATCCGTAATGTTTGAGCTTTATATTCACACCTACTCCATATTACCTAGTTGGAACCATTATTGATTATGGAATGCTTAGTACATCTAACACTCAGTACATGTGCTACATCATTGTAATCCATTACATCTACTATAAGTTGTATCCTCTTATTCATAGAACATATGGTAATAGTACATCAATGATACCATTGTAATTAGAATGAATACAATCATTGCTATTACACTAGTATGTATAGTATGATTCCAATGTAATAAGTAGAAAGCAGTGAAACATGGAGCTTAACAGGTATAAGCATAATAATAGCTATTAGGTTAGTCATAATGGTAGTATTAGTACTAGCTAGTAATACAGATAAGCATGATCACAGCGATTCAACTTGCTTTACTAGTATGAATAGTGATACTTATGGTATTAGTACTATATCTATACACCTGTAGAAAGAGTATAGAGTAAGAACTTAACCATGAAGTGTAACTAAGATAATCGTATAGAGTTACTTATGTAACTACTTATGTTAATATTATGGGATATTTTGAAACAAGACATAGGTTGTGTTATCATGGATTATATATGTTGTATTGTAATCACTACATGTAAGGATATTCCTAACATATTGATAATGTAAGCTTAACTAGACTGGTTCCATAGGTTAGCTATGAATATCGTAATCAATGGAAGCTGATCAATGTGTGTTGTGCTTAAGTAAAGCTAGTGTATTACAGCTTATACCCTTTATTGGAACATACAAGCTAGGGGAACCCACCACAAGGAAAGCCCCACTACCTATTGCCCTCCCTGGGGTTCTCATCAATCTCAATTGATCCAAAATCTCACAACCCAAAATCTAGTGCAACGTATGTAACATGTAATCTCCTCCTTAGGCTGCTTTTGGTGTGAGTAATGAATAAGAATATTCTATTGATCATCATGTTGTAAGTCCAAGTAGATACTATGTATCTGTCCGTGTTGTGAACTGCGCCTTTTTTTAGACTCACTCTTTTTCCAAGACTCCATGTGGTTCCTTTCTAGACTCACTGTGCGCTTGAGAATTCCTGTGTCCTATCAGTGTGAACGTCCCTATTCATTCATTGTGTGCTTGTTGTTTCTTCAGGTCAAAAGGTGTGTTGCTAGGAGCCTAGATCAGTTGATATATCGAATAAGCAATCGAGAAGCTATCATATTGATATATATCATCAGGCGGGTGTGATCACAGTGTCGATCATTCGTCCCTGTACCAATATCGTACCCATACCGATACCAGGTTCATTGTGTCAACCCCCAGAGGAGGAGGGCCCATAGTGGGGTCTATGGGTTGGATGGGGCCCTCTATATGGGAGGGGGAGTGGCCAGGGGGACACTATGGTTACTGCGTGCTTCAAAGGATGCTATTACCACCGAAGGAAAGTTCATCGGTGAAAGATGCCAAAAGTGATGCTGTTGGAAAACACATGATTCTAGTAGCATGCACTCAAATCAGTTCTAGTTGCAAAGAGAGAAAATAGGCCACCTACACCTGGGGATAAGCCTTCATTGAAGTACCAAGCCCCTGGAAAGCCCACAGGACCAAATGAGGCGGATGAAATCATAAGAAACTGAACATATACTATGAAGGACGATCAGGACATTGTACAGTCTGCTCAGCTGATGGCTGAAAATCTAACAGCAATGAGCCGTAAGGCCGCTCGACCATCAGGGAGAGGAGGTTTACCCACTTGTTTGCATCGGGCAAGGAAAGTAGGACTTATGCTTCTTAGCCAACTGGTTATTAGGCTATTGGCCCTAATAGTCTATATTCTATTGGTCCTAGATCATATGCTAAAACTGGTAATGCTCTTCCCGTATATCCTTTTGGTTCCATAGGGGCCACATCTACTGCTCCTTATTAAGCTATTACTTTCTCTTCTACTAGTCCTAGATCTTAGTAGACTTTCGCTATTAGGTCGTCGTGGATATTGTCTCTACACCAATAAAAACCTCCTCTCCCTCTCCCTTATGATCGAGCGGCCTAACGACACTTATCGTCGAGCAATTCAAGTTCCTTATGGTCAAGCGGCCTAACGGCACCTTATGGTCGAGCCTTAAAGCGCATCCTTCCTAGAATATTACCCATAAGAATTCATAAGGCAAGGGTAGAGTAAAGGTGACTAGCTCCCTCTCGTGTCTACCCACGATTTGACGATTCCTGGCTTCATCAATTGGTAAGGGGAGGCATCACTCCATCGTCGTAGGATGAACGCAGTAAGTGTGAAGTCTGGGTAAGGTGGGTTGATCCCGTCTGTAAACCACTGTGTTGCTGTGAGTAAGAAGGTGCGGCTTGACTTGATTCCTTCGACCTTGATTCCCCGTAGGACCAGTTTGGGGTTTAGTTTTAGTATCAATAGGGTTAGGTTCTAGTCCTCATCGAGAATAGATCGCGTTCATTCGAGTATCTTGACATTGATGGTTCCAGCTGGACTATGATAAGAGAGGTCGCCAAGATAGATGGCGCTCTCGACCGTTATCTATTAATTGGGTGGGCATTGGTCGAGTAAGGAATGGACTCGGCCACTTTCCAGAATGAATCCGACAGGGGACGAACCTTTTTGGGGGATAATGAGTAGGTTTAAGGCAAAAGAAATGCTGTTGAGATGCTCAAGAATATCATTCTTCGCAATCTATAGGGGCAATTGATCTTTGAGGTGGCTCCAGGGGACGACTTTGAGAAAATTCATTGCATAACAATTGCGGTAGTAATAGCCATGTGGTATAGGTCTGTTCTCGATATGGTCCTGAGCAGTGTTCATGAAGGAAATCCATTATTTGATCTTGTGCCTGTGGGCTACTGCATGCTGGGCTAGTGCGCTAAGTAACATGCCGAATAGCAGCATGACTCATCCTCGTTTTTGCTGCTTGGAAGCCAGAGCTTTTGAGCGGGTCAAAGGTAGGTTCCAATCATTCCTTTCCCGTTAGTAACTTAGTCCTAAGAGTAAGATTGGGCCAATCTGATCTGGATTTAAACAGGAACGCAATAGATTACAAAGATAACCATAAATATAGAGATGCGATAACCATAAATAAAGAGATGCAGCGGAAATAACACTTCATTTCATTAATGGAAAATACCGAAATATGCTTACAACCAGAATTGGAAATAAACCAGCTAGGACGATGGTAGCTTATCTCTGAGAAGAGATGTGCGGCTACATGTCTCTGAACTGTTCCGAACTTGTGTTACAATGAGGCTCGAAGGCCTATTTATTATTGAGAAACAATGGAAAACCCTTCACATTCCAAAGCCGACCCTTAGAAGATGAAACGCCAAATTGTGGGCCCCGTTTTGGGTAAATTGGTACACCAATTTCCCGGGGTCGTAACTTTGGCATACGATCTCCATTTGACGCGTACAATAGCTCATTAGAAAGATCTATTCGAGCACTATCATTTTGGAACGGACAACATGGGTCCATTGCATGGACCCATGTTGTCCCTGGAATCCCCAAAAAACGTCGTTTAGGGCCTCAAAACGGCTCCGGAAGTTCAGGACCCGAAAAACTGCTAAAAATAGTAAGTTGTGCTACAATTAAGGAAACTGAAAATGCTGAAAGAGACAATTGTGGGGGTCCAAATGGGATAGGTGGGTGGCCACCAACATCCACCTGGATCAGTGCTATCAGTTATGTTAGATAATTATTGAATGAAATCGGTGTTTGTTCAATAGAGGATGCCATTGCATGGATGACAGATGAAGAATTGGTCGCCAACAACTTTCTAGAGTGAATCTAATGGTGATCATATCTTTACATGTATGAAACAAGAAATATTTGTACTTCTTCTTATTATTATAACCAATAATCCTCTTTACTAGCTGATCACAGAGCTTTCCACATCCGGCCACCTAAATACACAAATCTATGGTCCCTAACGGAGAGAAATCACCTGCTATGGGTGTTACTTAGTATACTCAACGATAAGGTGTTGTTGGTTACCAGGGAAACCTAGGGCTGCTCAACATATACTTAAAAGAAAAGATGACATTTCATGGTATTTAGTTTCTTTCATTAAATTTTTTATTTGTTGTTGGTATTTTGTTTTGTTACATGCTAAAGCCAATAGTTCATTAATATGTTGTTGAGATTTTGTTAGAATAATAAAACATTTAGGAAGAAGGGCTCGGTTTGGAAATTCATGTTACATCAAAGACATAATTCATTATTTCCCTCAATACCTAGAAATTTAAATCACCTTTAGTATCAATTGCATTATTTTCAATTGTTTTCTAGGTGTTCCATAGGCCAAATAAGCCTACAAAATCCCCATTCAAAGTTTAGTAGATTTCCACTTAATCAAGAAAAAAAAATTGACAAAAAAAAAAAATTAATTCTATTGTCTCAAATACACATTAGAAGTATTTATCAAAGCACATTACTTATTATGGAAGGTTATGTTATTGCTTAAAATTTTTTGAACAAATTGATATTTTTTTATAGATTTTGGAAGTATAATTTCTCAAGCTCAAAAATTATTCTAGTAAATGAGCTTTTAAAGTATTTTTCTTGTTTTTTCTCTCTCCTCGTTTCTTGAATGTGAAACCTCAAAAATATGTTTCTCATCTTGTTGTCGTTTCTCATTTCATTTCCCATTTCTCGTTTTTGGTAACATAGAACAGGAATTCAAGAATGTGGGTAAACAATGCTCTGTGGAACACCATGCGAGGCTTAGCTCACATTCCTCTAACCTAAGATTAGCACCCTCTGATATTTTTTGTAGCTCTGGCTAGCCCCATATCACCGAGAAACACCTTGATCACACAGAGCCAGATCCATATGTGGTATATCTGATTCGAGTGCCAATAGAAAAATATCCAGATCTAGAGCTACCAGTTTTGTAGCCAACATCTTGGCCAATTCCATTTCAAGAGTCATCAATTGTAGTTGGTCCAATTGGAAAGCTAGAAGCATAGATGGTTTAAGCAGTTCATTTTCCCTAATAAGTTGACTGAGTCCCAACAAATCGATACCCAACATCATTCTATCAAGTTAAAGAGTCATCACTTCACCCAGATCTATATGAAGCTATTGTTTCATCCATTGATCCACCCACTGGATAAGACCAAGCACCAGTCATCGATCCAGTTATTGATTTAGAAGATTCATTTCCACCTTGTTACATAAGTGATTTACTTGGTTTCAGGTATAGATTAATAAAATCTAGATCCATTATTAATTGACTGTGTAAAAGCAATAATTTTTTACTCAATTATGCAAGATACATACCCAAATAGCTTCATTAGCCAAGTGTAATATTTTCCCTTGACCAATTAACTAATATTGTGACCTTCATAGCTAAGGTGGTGCATAAATTTGATCTAATATACATCTTTTCTCTCTTCCTTTATCACTCAAACGATCACTGAACAACTAGCACTAGTTCTTTGAATGTCAAGATTTTTTTGGATTTCCACCTGCATGCATCTGCACATATATTGCACTGTTGTAAAGTGATTAAAGAGGATGAAGAGAGTGAACCCCTGACGTTTTGACCATCCTGCTATATGAAGCAACCTCTATGCAATACATTGATCCACTTTATAACTATTTGATTTTGATAATATAATTTCACTTCTTATTCCTGTTGATTTTTTACCAGTTTCAGTTGCTTTTATGCATGGCGATGGTGTTAGAAAAAATAGAGAGATATCACACAACACAAAACACAGTTCGATATTTTTATTGATCACAACAGTTACAAATATATAGGGCATAAAAAATTGACTTCGACACATCTATATAATGACTACAACTCATACATAGGAAACAACAACTTCTAGATTGATGCTTGGGAACTCACAATGACAACTCACAACAACAGATGGAAGCATTATGTCCAACACCCTCCCTTAATGCTTACGTAGAAAACATTGAAAACTCATATTACAACAACAAGGATAATCTTTGTCTGCCTAGTCTTCTTTAGCACTCACATCCACTATGGAATCTTGCAATAATCACTCTTTCACCACCACATCTTCGAGCTATTACTTGACTTCCATTTAAAACATAACCACCTTTGATCATTGTTGATGAACATTATAGGATCAACAATATTGACACCTCATCTCATTGTGGCTTCTACGATAATAGTTGTCTAGTAATGAACCATCCTATGGAACAACCACCATCTATCAGATATTTCACTTTCAGCTATCCATCAGTTGTTAGGATGGAGGTATAAATAATGGTTGTGTTCAAAAGTTGATCAAACAGCTTGACCTTACTAACACACAATAATCAATGTTGTAGACACCAGGGCTTCTAGTTTAAGAACTACCAACCCTTTTTATGAAAAAATTGAAAGTAATAGGAAACTACTTCAACACACATACAAACAAAGACACACAATAGAAGAACTTAAGTCACTTTTACTTTTAGAATAGTTTAAGAGGTGATTCTGGTGGCCCCTCATTAGTATATGGTTCTAACCAGTCATCCAAGTTCTATGTTTGCAGTTTCTTTTCCATTCATAAGATCCCTTGCATGAGTTCTAGATTACTTCATACAAAAACAACACATGGAAGTATTACCCAACAAATGGGCTTTCCTATGTGTGGAGTGTGGAGTGCTTTAGTGGAAGTCTGACAATATCACATGATGATGGTGTGTGGAAAAAACTACGTGGAGTTGTCTTTCATTATGCACAACACAAAAATAACAACACATAGGAAATTACACACTTTGACAACCATGAAAGAGTTGATGGAATCCATCCCAGAGTGTGTGTAGAAGAAGCTGTGTGGAGGTAGCTGTAACACCCTCCTCCCACATCTACCCAAGTAACCGGCCAACTAGGGTAAACATGTGACGAGAAGTTACTATGATATGATTCGACTCCCTATGTGTTGGTTAAGGAAGTGGAACTGGTGGAACACATCACACAAACCTTCCACATCAATAATAGAACTCCCATGAGGCATCCCAACCACTTAAGTAACCAACCCCTAATACCAAGTAAAGTTTTAGTTCATCAAACACTTGGAGCCTTCCTTGATACGGCCGAGGGTGCATCTAGGAGGCTCCAGAAGCTCCTACAACAAAGGAAAGGGAGCTTCTAGGGACTTTTTTCCCCAGTGTTGTGCATACCACTATCGTATTTGGCCACTTTTTTAGGCCCAGAGCCCAGGTCACTGCCCAAAACTCAATGACAGGTTCATAAATGAAATTTCACAGTGGAACAAAGATGCATTTGCAAAAACATCAACAAGGACTAGACTGGACCCCTACTAGCCTGTTGTAGCGGCTACAACCACCCTCCAAAATTTTCGCTACACTTCGTTTTGGAGCCTCCCTACTATATTCTTGGAAGATTATTTCACATTGACCAGGTACTTGTTCTTTTCCTTGACTTTTATATTTCGCTTTACAACTTTTTTTTGCTTACTTGCTTTACTTTCTAACCACGAGTTGACCTCTTCACTTGGTTGCAATTCGGTTCTAACATTGCCTTCATGATCTGCACAATCCTAGAGGGCAACCATCCTTGCCCTCATGAAATGCATAGCTCAAGCCCACAATGAGCTTCGACTCCAAAATTGCGCAGATCCAGTTGACAACCTATCTTCAACTCAGAAACTTCACAAAGCATGAGAGGCAGCCAGAGCCACTCATCCCAAGAATTGGGCAGAAGCATTGCCTCAGCAGTTGTCGATGCATGTGCTAGTGGGTTGCCTAGTTCTCCCCAGAACTATGCAATTTCTTCGTGCATGCATGGAAACCTTTCTCAAGAATAAAAAAGAAAAAAAATGGAAAAGCATTCCTAGGAAGTAGGGATCTATTATTAGGTTCCCATAGGTGACACGTTGCCATCTTTAGAAGTTTCTGCCAAATGTCATTGTTTTCCTTGATCTCGAGCATACGTGTCATGAAATCCATTTCTCTCAAACCTATGTAATGGATGCCTCTAGAGTTCACTTATACATTCAATCTTCAATCTCTATCTTCCCTAGGAGATCAAGGAGCCTTCAGAGCATTGTCATCACTTTTCGGGGTGAGTTTTACTTTTATCACCTTTTGCTGCTTTTTTCTATCACTTTTGTTTGTTTAGCTTGTGGGAGTGTTGTTTTACTCATTTTTTTGAATGATTTCTCACAGTTTAACTTTTTTTAGCTTGTCAGAATGTTGTTTCAAGTTATACATTGCTTTCTCTAAGCATCACATGAGTTTTCATGTTTTTACACCAACAGTTGCCATGCAGTAACTCCCGTCACATGCCTCATGTTCCTTCAGTTTGATCCATTTCTCCACTTGTTTTGCATGCATACATATACACTTAGTTAGATCTGCAGTCATCCTTACATCATCCTTCGGATATTCTTGTTTTCAAACTCCTCATGGACATATCTGGACTCCCCCTGCCGAGATCTCACACTTCATGCATGCACTGTGAAATTTGGGAGCTCAAGGCCTCTAACTTGGCTTCTGCAATTATGCAGAGCCTATCTTGGGTTGGATCCAACTGTGCACTATGCAATCCTAGGAGCTAGTCTCCTAGCTTGGTCACTGAGATTGTGAAATATTTAGTCTCTCCCAGGCCCTGTAAGACTGAACTGCGAATTGCATAGGTCCAATAATCAAGCTTCTACATTGACTGTTGGGATTATGTAGTGCATAGTTCCTACAATCAATCAGTCACCCCTGTTAGTAAAAATAGTGCAATTCCTCTCATCAGATGCCCTGGTTGCTACTTGATCATGTTGCGAAGTTATATTTGTAAGAGCTATTGTTTTCTTTCCATGGGTGTCCTTTTTGTCCCATAGGTACCACACTCATGAAGCACTTCTCTCCAACAGTCATTGTACCATGGCACTAAAGAGAACAACTGCAAGAGAGACCACTAAAAGAAGTACTAGTGAAGAAATTGAGCAAGTCCCAATTTACTTGCCAATATATGCAGATGCCCAACTGGCTACAGAAAATGAATCAACACTAACATGGCAGCGAGACCGAAAATAATGGAAGAAGGAAGAAATCAAGTACAAGATAAGGGAAAGAGAAATTTGCTAACATAATAAAGGGAGAACAAAGCTGTAGAGTGAAAACACATTCAATCTTCATGCAAATAACATTGACAATAGAAAAGAAAGGAAGAAGAGGATAGAGACAATAGAGTAGGGGAAGAGAGAAGAGCAGAGCTTGTAGGTAACAAAATTGAGATTGTCGTAAGGAGAACAAGAAATGAAGGAAGAACGGGAACCGAGAAGGAAAGAATGGGTAAATAAGACGAAACAAAAATAAGAACAAAGGCAAGGCACAATGACATAGCAAACAATGCCAATATAGGTTGATGAGCCAGAAAATCCAACAACTGAGGAAGAGAGTGAATAGATGTAGGTTCCCTTATCAAAGCTAAGCACAAGAACGAAGTCCGGCTACAGGTTGAAAGGTACATGGAGCAGCTAAGGTGATAGGCCACCAGGGATGACTTGGAGCTGAGTGCACCAAACATGCACAAGTACACTGGTGGTCCTGTCATGGTCTACACCATGTTGCACACGCTACAGGATGAGATGAACATGGGTTCCAAGACCATATACCTAGAAGCTATGGAGGTAATAGTTCGCTATTAGGAATACACCATCAAACAATTTGGGGACATCATAGCATAGTACTAATCTTGGCATCAGTATGTGACCAAGAATCATTAATTAGAGGTTATTGAGTTGGTCTTGCCTCAAAAATTTGCAGTCACAATGTTGTGTCTTATTAGGTTGTCTCTAGCCTATTTTGTATCACATGGGTACATGTGGAAAATGTTTATTATTTGTAAATATGTTGTAAGTGAAATTCCAAGTGTCATTAGTGGAATGTGAACAATCACTATGTAATGTAAGGAGTTATTTGTAAATAAGTGCAGTCGAAGAGTCACAAAAGGGAATGTCAAAGGTCACCCCACCCTTTGTTATAAATAAAACCTCATAACTCATAGAATGGGATTTGGGAGCCAAGATTTTGGCCAGGCATTTCTTAGAGAAGGCTTGGAGAGTATTGTGACAAGCCTTGGCTTCTCCATGACGTAGAGTGAGTACACTTCTTTGGAGGAGCAGGTGTTGTTGACTATGATGTTCCACTATTGGGGCTAGTGGTTGTCAATGGTGTCTACATGGATGGAACTTTCACCTAATAATATAACTGAGCCAACATATTTTCATGCATATGTTGTTATTGTAGTTGGACTATTCTAGTTCCTTTATAAATGTATGCTAATTAACTTATGCATTTGTTTATGAACTATTTTGTATGAAATTGTGTGAATCTTGTTGAAGACGTGTTGTTGGATTAATCCTTCCCTTTCTTTTGTGGACTATTCTTCTTTTCATCTTGTGATGTCATTCTGCTCATGTGTTCCTTTCAGGTTGCATGCTATTACATGATACTAAGGGACACACTTAATTTTCCCTTTTGTGCATTAGAACCCCCATGCATCTCACTTGACTCGCTACAAGGTCACACACTTTCTTCCAACCAAAGCTATCATACTTACCTCTATGTGCTACCATGGTCAAGTCATTACTTTACTACCCATTGATGGGACTCCTACTCCAAACGGTCTGAGGTCTAGTTGGGACTTCTTACGGGGGAGATCCCCTTGACATGTTGGCAAGTCTAGCACTGTCAAAATTTCTAGTGCTATAAGGAAGGCTAGATGACAAGCTAAGCCCTCAAAGCCTATTTTGAATCTCTACACATCATTCATGACTTACATTACAATTTCAACTTCGACATGTTTTTCTCATGCACATGATTTTGAAGTGTCGGAAGATGTCATTGATGAATTGTCACAACTCACATACAATGGTGAAGGCAAAATAACCCTATTAAGACACAAAGTTGCCTTCGTAGGCTTCTGTGAGAGGAATGAAGCCCTTCGGACTACATTGCCTATGGGTTGTTTGATCACATGTTCAAATGGCGCATTCAACAATGGTGTCTCACATTGGTCGAAACCTTTATTATCTCTATTAATCACATGATCAGAAAGTTAGGTAATGCTTTCTTTCATTATGACCATAAAGAACTTAATGAAAAAATTCTGGAATTATGAAAACAACCCGATGAATATGTTGCTCAATTTTGGGATCACTTCCATAATCTTTCTTTCAAATCCCAGAAGAAGAAGCTGATCGGAAATTTCTCAAAGAAATATTTCAATTTCTTCTTCACATATTTGAAAATCCCTTTGAATTATAATCATTCGAACCCCTCCCAGCATACCTCGGTGTTAGAGCTTCCAAATCTAAGATGGACAAGGTCTTTGCCATGAGTGACTCTCCATCCTCTTCTCATCAAACAACTTAGCTCTGCACGATGAGGTGGGAGAAGTTATGAACCAATATGTTGAACTATCACCTCCTCCCACTGCACATGCTCTAGATATCTATGCAGATTTGGACTACAACCCCAATGATTTTCACGCAATCTTGTTTTCTCAAACCCCATTCTCTAGTTCCTATGAATCCTTTGGATTTTATTGTGTTGTGTTCATTCATTCCGGACTCCACATATGTTGTTATCGAGGATCAAGTTATCGATGGGGGTGGTCTTGAGCAAAAAACCTGCGCTGTCATTTTTTATGAGTAATTTTGGGAATCTGAAGAAGAACCTGTGGTGAAGGATGACCTTCTTATGTCTACACCTCATCCGATTTATCCTGACATCTTATGTGATCCTACCATTTCTGTTTTTTCTTGTGAAAATTCATCTCCAGATGTCTCTACTTCAGATCATTCACATGACACATCAGATGTTAGTTTGTCATTTGATTGTAGAGAGGAAAAATATTTCTCCCCAAATCCAAAAAATTTGTCATCTTTCCTCTCTGAAAATTCAAAGGGTGAAATTTTTTGTTTCTCATCAACCCCTCTGTATGATTCGCCAGATCATGAGGATGCCGATGTATATCTCAAATTTTCTGATCGTGGCTATTGTAATATTTTTACTCATTCATTTGATCACGATTCTGATTCACTTACTGTTGATATTTCTAAGCCACCATTCTTTAATGATACATCTTATGATTAAGTGGAGAACCCTCAAGCTATCAAGGCACTTCAGCCCGAGATGATGGTTTTGTCAAGTTCTCACATCCCTAAGGTCAGTTCCACTTTTGATCAGAATACTGTTGAATCACCCCAAGCTCCTCATCACTCTCTTTTTTGCATTAAAAACCAATCTGATCTACAATTTTCACATCCTCCACTAGAATCACATGATCCTATCACTCATGCATTGGATTAGTCATATGTAGCAAGTCATGCTGTGAAATGAAATCTTTCTTCTTTCTACATGTTTCCTTGTTTGTCAAGATCGAAAGAGTGTACATGCTTGTCATGTGTGCACAGTGTGATGTAACACCAAGATACGTCTGCAGAGTGCTTGTCATGTGCTTTTACTCTTTTCTTTTCTGTGGATGCATTCAAACTTTGAGCATGTTGGTTTTCATTGCTTTATCTTTCTTTTCTTTTAGTTTGCCTGCATATCTTTCTTGTCAATGATGCCTTCACCTACATGGGCCAATAAATGCGTTGGTGGCTACATTGGAAATATCACTTCATGTGAATGAGCCCATGCACTATTTAGCTTAGGAGTAGGAGCAGTGTTTTCTTTCTTGTTTTCTTTTACTTTCTTGTTTTTCTTTTTCTTACTTAGTTTTTCTTTCATTTTACTTCGCTCCTTTGCTTGTTTGCTTGTTTTTTTGTTATGCACCCATAGGATTAGCTTCCCCATGAAACCATGTTTGGCTTCTTGAGACAAGCATGGTGAAATACAAGAGGCCTTGTACAACTATCAACATTTGGTTATCTTTCTATTCCATCCCCTTATGAATATCTTTCATTCTTTTAGTTAATGATACCCTGATGGAAAATTGTTCCTTTAAGAGTGAGTCTTAGTGAAAACACAACGCTTCCACTTTTAACTGGTACCACCTACTCTAATCGATTTTCTATTTTTGGTTAACCCTTGTCAACTCAGTCAAGTAGAGTAAGGTGGGAGCGGAAACCTTAACAAGTATGTAAGAGTTATATATAACACCCTTCTCTGAAGGGACAACATCTTCTGCATTCAATAAGTCGAGATCCCTCTTCTACCTCATGAAATAAATAAGTGCCTATGAAAATTTCTTTGAAAAATGAAAAAATGAAAAAAATAAAATAAAGACGTAAGAAGAGAAAGGCTTTTTGCACAGAGATTTGAAGAAAGTAACTCTGCCGGGTTATTTTCCAGGATCGCTGGAAGCAGAGTGATGCTTGTGTTCCTTAAGTGACTTTGCCAAGGTACTGTCCAGGCTTGTTGGTAGCAGAGCAACACCAAAGATGAAACTAAAACTCTGACAGTCTATATTACTTATGCATCAATATACCCCTCATCCCTAATTGAAACAACTCAGTTGACTTGGCTTGATATGTGAGTTGTTGATAAAAGTGAATGGTAGGGACTACATGTTTAACTAAAACTAGTGAAGAAGCCATGACAATCAAAGAATCAAACAATACTTCTGGAAGAGTTAGACTCACTTTACATGAGACAAGTTCCATACAAAGAGTTGGAGTTCTACTAGTGTGTCACCAATGTTTTAGCAGCTACAACCACCCTCCAAATTTTTTCCTACGCTTTGTTTTGGAACCTCCCTACTAAATTCCTAGAAGCTTATCTCGCACTAACCAGGTACTTGTGCTTTCATTTTATTTTTATCTTTCGCTTTACAACTTGTGTTTTCTTAGTTTATTTGTTGTCTAACCACAATTTGACCTCTTCACTTTGTTGCAATTTGGTTCTAGCATTGCCTTGATGATCTGCGAATCCTAGAGGGCAACTAGCCTTGCCCTCATGAAATGCACAGTTTAAGCCCATAGTGAGCTTTAGCTCTAGGATTACTGATGAGCGCCAGTATTGCAGCAAGGATGCTGCAACTCCTAGGCTACTAGCCGTACTTATCAACCCGAGGTTCATACAAACTTGGAGGTGACAGTGCTATATGCACAAGTAAAAGTGAAGGTCCTGCCTGTTGTCACTGTTTGTCCAACGAGAGACCCCAGGGGTTCCAAGCCAGACTTCTATAGAGTCAGAAGAAGATTGATTCTTTGATGGAAGAAGAGAAAATCTACTCTAATAGAGCTACTCTACTGTAGTAATGAAGAAAACAATATGTAATGCTAAATCACACCATATCCTAGTTAACCATTTAAACAACTATGCTAAGAAAAATTGCTAAATAAACACTAAACAAATTCTACTATCTAAGCTACAGAAGTAAAGAGCATCAAACCATACTAATGTGTAAGAAAAAAACTAAACTAAATCTGTTTTCAATTTTTTTGGTTTTTAGGCAAAATCAAGTATGAAAATTAATTGTTCTTGTGGATTTGACAGGTGAATGAAAGGTGATGTGTAGAAATTTTGAATAATATGACACTTATTCATAGATATTATCTTGATTATACACTATTTGCAGAATCATGCATAATACATAACCTCCTCTACGTTGATCATCAATTTTGCGGAATTAAGAAACAATCGCATGCGCACATTGAAACATCAATCACACATATCAACACAATATAACACGGGGAAAGCATACAGCTGAAAACCCCCAACTATCTGTATATTATATTGATTGATAACATGTAAAAATACATAGTACAATACTCCTTGAAAGTACTCAGTACTATCTCCACCTGTTACACACAAACTAGCTCAGATCTGAATCAATCACAGGTTCAAATCTCCTTTGCTGCTTGCCTGCCTCCATTGCGCAATCCTGCATGAGAATAGATGAGAATGGCTGATCCAAACTCATATTTCCCTTGTGTTGCACTACACAATCCTCATTGGCAATCTCAATCCACTGATTGTGAAAATCCCATGCACAACTATAGTCACAACTAACAGCTGTCTTGCCCTTTCACTCACCTCTAACACTTGTCTCCACTGAACTGTCCATGCATTGAATTAAATGATGTATTCCTCAGTTGATTTATGAGTTAATAATTAGTGAATTAATTAATAACTAATTCACACCACTCATCACTAGTGTATTTGTTAGTTAGACTAAATACAACTAGTTCAACTAAGTCAAACTGAACACAACTCCATCAACTCCTCAATCAACTCCACCAAACTCAATCACTTGAGTTCGAACTGAATTCCATCATGCAATAGCTCAACTAACCCATAGAAAAAGTGTATTTCCTTCTGGCAGTTGCATGTGCCACATTCGTAGCTCAAACTGAAGTGCTGCAAGAGGATAAGATAATGTTATAGTCCAAATATTATTAAGAGCTAATAATATTCGACTGTTCTATTTTTTATTGGCAGTCTAAAAATAGACTCCGCCCATATGTCTAAAAATAGAGGTCCATCTATTTTTACCAACATGACCAATCATCCACAAATAGCATCCTGCAACTCATAGAGCATGATCCATATGTCTAAAAATAGACATAGTCTAAAAATAGACTTTTCACTAAAAATAGCCTGCGGGCCCACTGAGTGAAGGAGACTTCTTTTCACTAAGCTCCATCATCTTGTTTCATTTTCAACAATAATGACTTATTTAATTTGCAGACTAAATGTTCCTGCCCTTGTTTCATAAACCCTTCAGGTTGTTTCAAGAAATCTTCTTCTTTCAATTCTTGATTTAGAAAGGCTCATTTCATATCTAGTTGGCGTAGACTCCAATCATGTTTTGTAGCTAAAGCTATCAACATTCTAATAGTGCTTAGCTTAGCTACAGGAGCAAATGTTTCCTTATAATCAATTCCTTCTCTTTGTGAGTAACCTTTAGCTACCAACTTAACTTTGTATTTGTCTACACTACCATTTGATTTAAATTTAGGTTTATATAACCACTTGCAACCTATAGGTTCTTTCCCTTCCGACAATTCAACTAAATCACATGTTTTGTTCTTAATTATTGACTCATATTCCTCTTCCATGGTTGGCCTCATTCATCATATTCACTTTCTTCTTTATAATTTAAGGGCTCAATAACATTTAAAGTACTAGGTATAAGAGTATTGTGTCTATACCTTGCTGGTAATTGAGTCTGCCTACTCGATCTGCTTAATAGCGAACTTACCTCAAATTTGTCCTACTCTCTCTTTAATGGACTCAAATTGCTGATTGTACTTGCATCACTTGATTCTCCCTTTCATTGTTGCTGTTGTTGCTCATGGCTTCCTTTAATTTCCTTATTGTTGTCTTGAATTAACAAAGGCATGTGCCACTCCTCATAGCCTTTGTCACTATTTCTTTCATCAACCTGCTCATGAAATATAACATATCTACTCACAAACACCTTTTGAGTACATGGATTAAACAGTTTGTATGCCTTAAACTTAGGACAATATTGTACAAATATGCATTTTATGGCCTTTGCATCTAATTTCTTCCTATCCTCCTTAGGTATATGTGCAAAATAGTTTCAACCAAAAACTCTTAAATGACTAACTGTAGGCCTAAAACCATATAAAGCCTTGAATGGAGTCTTAAGGCTAGGTCTCTTCATTGGACTCCTATTCTTTAAATAGACTGCAATATTAATGGCTCCTTCTTGAAAACTATTAGATAGGTTCTTACATTTCAACATGTTTCGTGCACAATCCACCAATGTTATGTTCTTCCTCTTCCCAACCTCTATCTGCTGTGGAGTGTGTGGTATTGTAAACTGCTAAATTATCCCATGTTCCCTGTAATATTTGATGAAGTTTCCCAACTTGTATTCTCCCCCTTGATTTGAACAAAGAATTTTTATGACCTTCCCTGTCTATTTTTAAATCATACTTCTAAACTATTTAAAATATTCAAATTTATGACTTTTTTCTTAGAAAATATACCCTCATCAACAAATAACAAAAAATAATATGCTCTTCCTAATAATCTTGTGTGAATTGGTCCACATATGTTAGTTCGCACAATTTCGAGGATGTCTCTCTTTATTTTATTTAAACTTGAGGGAAATTCATCCCTGTACATCATCCCAACTGCACGTCCTTCACGGTCAACATGTGCATTTTTTAAAAAAGGGAGTCCATTAAGAAGACCTTGTTTTCATAGCGGCAATAAGTCTGGAAGATTGATGTGTCTGAATATTTTATGCCAAAGATTCTCTGTTGTCATCGTTGTCGAAGTCAATGATTGGTGTGGCACACTTAAGACATTCAACTTGTATAGGTCTCCAACTCGTATTCTAGATGCAATCAGTTTTTATTTATCTAGTAAATCTTTTATGAAACCATAATTTTTAAAAAACTCCACCTTCAAGTTTTGTTTTCTAGTAATGGAGACATGAATAAAATTCTTTTTATTGTCCGGTATATACATAGCATTCTGGATGCACCTAATATTGGCATCAGATAGTATCATAGGAATGCCCCCATTTCCTTTGATCTAATAATCTTTGTCACTAGCAAGGTAGATATTAGCCCCACTATTGGTTTCTTTAAAACTTTCAAGCAAGTGCTCTTCCCTGTCATGTGAGTGGATGCTCCAAAATCCACAAACCAGGTCACGGTCTCATCAATTTCAATAGCAAGAGTAGAATCAAACACAAACAATTTAAGGTCCTGATTCTGATCTTCATCAAAAAATTACCATGCATGCTTCTTATGTCTATGTCGAGCTTCATCATTATTTTTCTTAAAACAAATTCTAGCAATGTGACCAGATTTACCACAATAAAAACACTTGGTTCTTGAATCATTTTTGGTCAAAGACATGCCTTGAGGTGGCCTTCTCTAGAGTGTACCACCACTTTTATTTTTTGTGCCTAGGTTGTCTCTGAAAGGATTTTCCTTTGCAATCAATATGAGATCTGAATTCTGGGCTCTTAGAGTCATTCTCCTCTCTTCCTCTTGCATCAAGATCTCTGTCAATTCTTTGAAATCGAGGGCTTTCTCCCTTTCATTCAAGCTTGTAATAAAAATTTTATAATCATCAGTCATACTATTCATGGTAATCGTGAAAATATCAGTGTTCACCACTTTCTCCACTATATGGCCCAGCTAGTCTCTAAGCTTGTCTCTAAGATCTTTTATGTAGCGACTGATTCATTATCCTCCATTTTAATGGATATAATCTTGCCCTTCAAGAAAAATATGTGATTTTTATTCTTTATCTTATACATATCCTTGAGAGTTGCCCAAATATCATTTTTTGATTTAGACTCTCTGATGTGAGGAATAATGCAGTGTTTCACTAATAATTTCAACAACACTTTTGCTTTGTTCTCCCTCTTCTCCCAATCCTAAATTGCTATAGTTTTTCCTCTAGCTATATTCGGCTTCAATTCATCCCCATTTGCAATCACCCACGCACTTTTCCCCTCAAGCAATGTTTATAATTCGAATTTCTAGTTTAAATAATTCGACCTGCCAAGCTTATTGCTCTCATTCAGGTAGCCTTCTACCATATGATTATTCATTGTGATAAGATAAATTGATGGATCTCATAGAATCTACAATATATAGCAATTGATAGAGATGCATTAAAAAAAAACAACAAAAAGAAGTGATCTACGATCTTGACCAACAATAAAATTGGACACACTAAGATTGTATCAAGTGACAATGATCTATGGTTAACGTAAATCCAACACATACCAAAACATTAGAGGATCTTGGCAGTTTCACATCTAAAACAAAAAACAACAAACAAAAGCTCAAATTGGGTTTGAATCCACTTTCACATACCAATTCTTAATGTCATATTATAGTTTCCAAAGAACTTCCACCTGAAGAAAGTAGGCCAAAAGATGTCAGAACCACAACTACAAAGATGGGAGGAATCCGAAAATCTTACTGTATGAGCAGTTCATTGCATGCCAAGGTTTTCGGAATCAAGGTTCTTGGCATATTTGGCATCAAAAAATTCCAAATTTCCACAGTAATTGTTTTCCCCTCTAAAACTTGAATTCAACAAACTTCAGGCCATAATAGAACCAAGACTCTTGGGGAGACATCGTCTTTAGTTTAGGCAACTGGAACAACACTCCACCCATGAACAAGGATGTTTCCACTGTAGTCATGCCTACTTGGTATCTCGCTTTAAGGAACCGCTTGCAACGCTCAAATTGATGCACTATAGGCAGGCCTCATCTGCCACGATTCACTGCCATGTCTGTGAATCGATTGACCATGATCTACTACCACATTGTCCAATCGATTGACCATTATCTTCTGCTCGATTCCCACCAATTGATCTACGCAGAGGTGGTGTTTATTTAACCCTAATGAACCTGGAAAACTTTGCTGCACCAAGAATACTTGAGCACAGTAACAAGTAGATCTTGAAATTCAAAGCATGACACCACATCACCATAAATCCTGCCAACTCACAGCAGCGTGAGTACCTAGTATCAGATCCACAGTTTTTGGGCACGCTGATTAGAATCTATATAAGGGAAGGGTAAACAGCATGTGAACGAGTCTCAGACCCATGTTGACCCCTAACCAAATCTCAGTTGATTAGCATGTAAATTATCTCAAAAATTTTACACTGCGACAATCTACACAAGTGAAAAACATTGCATCTCTCTAGCAACCAAGGCTCTTCAATTCTTCCACCGAGGCACTCTAGTCACTAAGGCTCCACACTGCCACTAGGTCTCTCCAACCACTGGGGCTCAATTATGCCACTAAGGAACTTACTTTAGCCACTAAGGCTCACCACCTCTCATACCATGTTAAAAACAAAGGAAGGAAAAACCTATAATATCAAACTTGAATCTCACAGGTGAGAAAACTGCACCTAGAGACTTCACAAGTAGAGAATTCTCTATAAATTAATCATTAAAATGAGAGTATATAAGTTTACATCATAATAGGAAGAATTAGAGCTGACACCTAGAAAATAGGAACTAATCCTAATCTAGGACACACGCACAAATGTGAAACAAACTCTCTCCAATAATACATATTCTCCATTAATTTAAACAGCATGCTATGGGCTATTCTTAAATGGGGCCATCTAAATGCGTCAACTGGTAACTTGACATAATCTACCAATGAAAATTTACCATTTTAATCATGAAATTTTGTGTTTCTAAATTTTTTATATTGTATATGGATTCCCCACCCTCCATTATGTGATAGGCACCTCAATAATGCAATTTTAGCAATACAATCTGACAATTCCAAGATTTAGGCTAAATTCTGAAAGGAAGTGACCTTAGAAGGGGTTGTATTGGCTACACAATTAGTTTTCTGTGCTCCAATCATACAAGACAATCAAGAATGATTTCATAATGATCCAAACAATCCTAGATGTCCTTGCTTTATAAGGCACGTATCATGTTCATTTTTTCCAAATCCACCCACTAGAAACCTAAAATTATCTTGAGTCATGTGGTAGCTTTTAGAAATTATTTAATGGTTTGTATTTTTGGAAAGTAGCTGCAAATATACTCTAACAATTTAAACTCTTAATTACGTAAATTTTATTGTAATTGATCTCAAACATCAAGCAATATATTTTGTACTCTAGTAGAAAATGATGAAATTAGTGACCAAGTGACTAAAATAGTTAGTCACCACAACTTTTCCAAGTGAAATACTTCAAAAAATTAACAATATTAAGTGATCAACAACGATGAACATAAACAACTAATTTAGTCCTTGGTTAAAGTATACGACTAGCTAATAAGTAATACAACTAAAAGTGACTAATGTGAATAACAAATTTAGTCTAGGAACAAAAATGATACTACCTAACGAGTACTACAATAATAGAAAACAATCATTTATGTTAGTCATTTTAATTGCATCACTTCAATAGTTTAAATTAACAATGATAAGGGATTCAAACGTTGTTATAGATTGGGTAAAAAATTATACTTCTTCAAACATTTATTTACTAAATTTTCTTCGAATATCTAACATCTTCCGAGATCAATTACCTATATGTTGAAATATCATTTTGAATTATTTTTAATTTCCCATTCTTATTATTCTTTATAAATGACATCTCAAAATAATTTTTTTTTTTTATCTTAGATAAATAATCAAATAATTATTTTATCTTATTTTTATGAACAATTAATAATAAAGAGTGCAACTTATATTCAAACATACACATAACATTTTTCAATTATCTTTAAAGAATAATAAATTTTCAAAAGTGTAATTATATGAGAACAAATTACTGCTCCATAGGGAATACCCTTTCAGAAAGTCCATGTTCTGCAAAATTGGATCCCTTCAATCATCGAGGGTTAACAAGTATGAAACCCCCAAAATTAACAAAATAAATAGCAATAGGCTTGATCTAGATGATGAAAAATTATAGCAAAAGGAGGTTGACTATCTTAGAGAAAGAACTAGGTAGGGTAATGGGACTTTGGAATCATAGGAGAGCAGTGATGCCAATGACACTCTAGGGGAGTGGAACCAAAGATGTTTGTCGAGTCTTTATGAATTATGTTATGAGAAAAAGTTAGTGTTAATGCAAGCACTAGCCATATCCCTAATCAAACCCTAACTTGAACCATTTTCTAGAGCCTTGTCAGACAAAAAGCATTGAAAACGATGACAAGGTCGATGGCTAAACCCAAGAATTTCTCAAATAGACTATTGAGTGTAATGTCCGTAACAATTTTTATTCTAGTAAAATGGAGATTTCTACTGACTTTTTCAATTAAAATAAAAATAAAATCATTGAATATAGGGGGAAAGCATAAAACTAATGTAGCATTTAAGAAGAAAACACAAAATAAAATCTTGGATGTTATTATTGATAATCACGTAACATTTAATGACTTAGGAAAAATGGATGGAGTGATCAATTAAATCACATAGTTTATTTATCATCTATACCATCCACAAATATATCCTTGGTTTGGATTTCATTCCATCATGGTAATTCTATTGCATGGGCCACCAAGATGTAGGAAAACCAAGCTAGCACATGTTGTAGCTAGTCTGACAAGAATTCCTTTCTACAAGATTTAAGATACTAAAGTGGTTTATGGAGTCTTATTTTTGTGTTAGTTTTATATATAAAAAATACTATCTATTTTACTGTTAATATAAACAATATATGCATACATGGAATTAAAAACGCACAACTAGGCAGGCACTACAAGCACAAGAAAGAGGTAGTGGCCATTACAATAACTATTAGAACCATATCAGATGAAAATGCATAAGATCAAACCTCTTGGAAGTTTGTCATCTTCTAAATGATAAACCATTTTAAATTTAAAATTCCATTAAAGCCCAATTGATATAGAAGTAAGATAATAAAAAGATAAATTAGGTTGCAGTTCATATGATACTATAGGTGGGAAGATTGTGTTTATCATCATTAAGGAGTTTTCCCACCACTTGTTCCGTGACTCTAGTTCAAGAACATTAACTTTCTAACTAATTTTATTTTTTTCTTATTGGTCGTAGGAATTTCTAATGGGACTTTGGAAACTTGTTATCCAAGGGGCAAGATGGATCACTGTGTGGCTAATTATGGTGGCACTGTCTTTTCTCTCTGAAGCTCAACTAGTTTGAAGTCTTGTTTGGGATCCATTGTGTTATTACTATTGTAAAATATCAATTTCACCAGGGGTCAATTGGATGAAATTCTAAAATCTAAGAAACTAATTTGTAATTTGAAGTAATACTTGTACAAGCGAAATAATTTCTACTCTTGAACCAAAATGCCTAAAATACTAGCATACAGAAACTCTATTTAATTCTTTGTCATCAAGGTTGTGTATTGTTTATGTATATGCATATTGATACCTCCTCAAATAATAGAAAACCGAAAAATACACAGGCCTTATTTCATTCTTATTTGTACATAGTTAATTCATTCTATCTTTAAAGGAAAATCACGGAAAAAGCCTAAAAATTTCTGGGATAATCATAACAAAACAAGTATTTTGTTCCTTATATAATATTTATGATATAAACATAAAATATAACTTAAGATAATTTTACTAATATCCAACAAACGATGAAAAACTAGCCGAGTGGGAATAAAAAAGAGTATGTCTACAGTGTAAGCATATTGTGGGGGTGTGAAAATAACTTCTATATCAACACCAAAAGAAGGAAAAGATAAGAATGTGATGCAGGAGCATCTAGGCCTAGCCAACAATGTGATGGAGTGAGTGGTCACATGTTGCGGCTCATACAAGTTTGGAGGAGGAATGGTTGTTAAATTTGTTAAATTTAAATAAATGTAAGTGGTTAATTTGTTACCTAATTCTGAATAAAATTAGAAATCAAAGGCAAATGATCCACCCTGTGTGGAGATCAAGCCAAGTAGTCTAGGATGTTTAACTAATCACTTCATTTGTGGAAAGAAGTAGTTAGATATGACGTATGTGAGATTAGGTTTTCTTTTTTTTAGTTATCTGTAAGCCTAGGGGGCAGAGGATGGAGGAGAGGTCATTAAATTAGAGGATCAGATTGAGTAGACATGGTGAGTCTCATTTTGTAATTATGATGGATTTGATTTATATACATGGCCGAGGTTAATTTCCATTGTGAATCAGTGAGTGGGTATTGTAGTATTGAGGTGCAGGTAGAAAGATTAATTTCTGTTATGAATCAATGCGTGCATATATTTTTTTCTTTGTTTCTTTTAATCTTCCAACGTTATCAGAGAGGTTGTGGACTATGGTTATCAAAGAGCCATTGTTGTTCCACCTGAATTAAGAAGCCAATTTCACTTGAGATGAGAGAACTCATATTTGGAAGCTCCCAGAAAATCTGCAAAGACCCCAGCCAAGTCCATGAGCACTAGCCATCGAAGCCAGAGCCTGAGGTTGTAGAGAAAGAAGGGTCGAGGCCATCACTGAGTGTTGAAACACTGAACGTCGAAGAGAAAGTTGTCGAGCTGTTTCAATATTTGAACGAGCCAAGTGTCAAGGTTGAGCCTGAGGTGAAGAAAGAAATCCCCATCAGGTATCTACTAAGATTCCTCGGAGTTGGTTGCACTTCCAGTTCTTTCACGACTGAGACTCCTGTTTGTGTTTCTTGAGGATTGTATTTCATCCAACTGATTGCGAAGGAAGCCTATCTCATCAGTGATTTGGTGAAATTGTGCATGGGGATCCTTCATGATTTCGGTGAAGAACAAGCTGGAGAAAGGTGCCATAATCTGGTGCATATCGACAGGAGGATGAGGGAAACGTAGGCATACTTCCTGACCTTTGAGAGCCTCATTATGGCTAGTTTCACTATTAGTTTCCGTTTGAAGTAGAGGAATTAACAGGAGATGAAAAGTACATAAAATCAAAATACTAAAGAACGCTTCTGATAAGGCTTGTGGGCCCATAACCCACAAGCCTCAGAATCGATTACTTAAGGGAAATGGATTTTGATTAACCCCTATAATCTTAGTCCCTGTCAAGTGGTATCAAGGTAGGAAAAAATTTCCTGCGGAAAGGAGTTTTTGCATGTGAAGAAAGAAGAGACTACAACAATATAGACCAAGAGAATTGTGAGAGAAGAATCAGATGTGTTTTCAAAAGTAGAACAAGTAAAGCACCCTGAAGTGGTAGTGAACTTGAAGAATCCAACAAGAGATTAGACAAAGAGGACAACTGAAGTGTACTCAAGAGAGAGTGATAGATTACAGAAGCCTAGAAGGAGCAAAGGTGTTACATAAGAGAAGGTTCTAGATAGAGGATCGTGCTTACCAAAATACCGAGTGAGGAGAGCTTAGTGAGCTAAGATTGCAGTAAGGAGGACTTGATGTTGCAAAGGCTTGTTGCAAATGAGAGGAGCGCATGGAAAGAGAGGAGAAGAATATGACTACAGGAAATCATAACAAAGGTTTAGGAAGAAGCCACAATAGAAGGAAAGAGGCCAAAGTGAATGGCATTAGGATGAGTCAAGAAAAGTTTGCTAGAGAGAAAGTTGAGATAGATTTCCAGATTGGAATATTTACGAAGATGCTGTAGAGAAGTGTAGAAGACCAAAAGTATGGTTGGACCATGAAGAAGAGAGTAAAGTAGCAGAGGATACAAGAAAAGAGAAATCAACAAGTGAAATTAGAGATAGCAGGAGAGTTGAGAAAGATTGAGCATATGTTGAGTGATTAAGAGGAACCAGAGGAACTCATAGAAGTAAAAGCAAAAATGGAAGTTTCCATTGTAGA
Source organism: Pinus taeda (assembly GCA_000404065.3). NCBI lineage: Eukaryota > Viridiplantae > Streptophyta > Pinopsida > Pinales > Pinaceae > Pinus > Pinus taeda. The sequence continues at coordinate 153,221 of APFE030011417.1, forward strand.
CTAGAACAAGGTGGAATGTTGGGTGAAGAGATAATGAGAGATCAGCTGAAGATCTCATGCACTATTGGCATAGTTTAGAACAATTCAAAGATATGTTGATAACATAAGCACATGAGGCAAAGAAGCCTTGTGATTGTAATTCTCTTAGTCTGTGTATGTTTGCAGGATATGTAGAGGATTTTGGAAAGTCTGGTGAAGCTGTCACAAACCGGAATGAAGATCTTGAGGTGAAGTATGATGGAGAACCCCTTTTAGAGGAAGAAGGTGCTGACCTATTGTAGCAGAAAGAGTTAATTGATGAAATTTTGTTTGGGGTGAAACAGTCAAATGAGGTTGATATAGACCAGAAGTCTAATAATAATTCCATAGTGGTACTAGAATAAGGTAAACCAATGAATTCTTTTAATGAAATTCATAGTGTAGAAAATGGGACAACTCAAGAGGATGTCTAGGAAAGAGCGGCTACTACACTTGCAACGTTTGTGGTGATTAATGATGATACAACAATCGTTGATCCTACTAGGGAAAAATCTGTAATGCATGGTGGCGGGATTGGGTTTCTGTTGGATCTCACAAAGTCACATCGAGAGGGTGTACAGTTAGAAGTAGCAAAGACCATAGAAAAATTATTAGTCAATGCAGATGTTGCCAAAGAGGTTGCCATGGAAGGGGGCATTAGCATTTTGGATGCCCTTGTCATGTCACCTAATAGATGGGTTGCTGAGGAGGCTGTCGGGGGATTGTAGAACCTATCTATAGGAGAAGAGAATAAGGATGCTATTGCAGAGGTAGGTAGAATAAGGGCATCGGTGGATCTTGTATTCAAGTGGCCTTCTAGTGGTGAATTGGTTATGGAACGCACTGTTGGTGCACTTGCTAATTTAGCTGCGGATGACAAATGTAGCATGGATATTGCAATGGCTAGGGGGGTTCACGCTTTGGTGATGCTTGCTCGCTTCAATAAAGATGAGGGAGTCCAAGAACAGGTTGCTTGTGCTTTAGCTAACTTGGTAGCTCATGGGGACAACAATGGCAATAATGCTACTATGGGACAAGAAGTAGGTGTGCTTGAAGCATTAGTGCATCTCACTGGCTCTCATCATAAAGGAGTGAGACAGGAGGCAACTGCAGCACTCTGGAATTTGTCTTTTGATGACAGAAATAGAGAGGTAATTGTTGAATCTGGTGGTGTTAAGGCCTTGGTCACCCTCGCACAAAACTATGGCAATGCATCATAAGGGCTTCAAGAAAGGGTTACAGGAGCCTTGTGGGGATTATTTGTATATGAAGCAAATAGTATTGCTATTGAACAAGGAGGAGGTGTTGCTCCACTAATTGCGTTGGCTCGTTATGATGTAGAAGATGTGCATGAGACTGTAGCTGGAGCATTGTGGAATTTAGCATTCAATGTTGGGAACGCTTGGAGAATAGTTAAAGAGGGAGGATTTCCAACACTTGTGCATCTTTATTCATCATCTGGATCAAAGATTGCATTCTTCATGGCTTCGTTAGCACTTGCTTACATGTTTTAAGGCCTAGAAAACTTGAAGGATGATGTGGAGAATGTCTTTGAAGGACAAATGGATGAAAATCTTTAGTCATTTGCAAAAATTGCGGCTTTGTGCAATGAAGTGGGTATTGCATATACTAGTCATCAATATTGATCTATTGGCATTCCCACTGAAGAAACTTTTAAGGTACTGGTAGAAAAGATGAAATTACCAAGTTTGGGGTGTAAAGGCTCGAAAGGATGATGATTGTTCAATTTCTGCATATAAAGAAGAGCTTAATGAATTCTCTACATATGATGGAGAGGAGCATCCTGCCCACAAGATTTTGCTTAGTCTTGATAATTAATCATCAATTGGTAGTGATTTGATATTTGTTGGTTTTGTAGGAATAAGGGACCCTCCATGTGCAAAGGTCCATAGAGAAATTAGTGATTGTAGAAAAGCTGGAATTTGTGTGTTGGTTATTATAGGCGATAACAAGAATACAACAGAATCCATATGTCATGAGATTGGGATTTTTGAGCCAAAAGTTAATCTTCAAGGCAAAAAGTGTGTGGAACTTGGCTTGGGTTGTGTACCAGCTGGTTGTGTTGCATCCCTTCTCGGTTCCCAAGTCATTTTGATAGACTTGCCCTACCGATTGAGATTACTTAAAAAGAACCTGGAAGTTGAAGAGCTCGTAGCAGAACTCAAAACTCTAGAGTTAAATTTAAATAAGAAGTTTTTAGGCGAGGTCATTAATACCCCGGCTATTAAAACCAAGAAAATAATTAGTTTCCTTCAATGGGCATTCAAGTAGCCTTTTTATATGCAAAGTCCCCATGATTTGACTTCCCTTATTTTAGTTGTGCATAATAAGGGTGGGATTAAGCTAGATCTATTGAGAAGTTTGATTGAAGAGACTGTAGAAAACCATGAAGGAATTATTAATAGTTCTGTGTTGAATACTTCGATTCAATATCTGGGTCATTCTAGGGGAGCCAAATAGGCCCTAGAGGTTTTCAAATAGTTTGATAAGTTCAAATGAAAGCTTGGAAGTAAGTCCTATTACTTAACAATTTCAGTACTTTGCATGAGTTCTCTTTATGATGAGGCATGGAGTGTTTTTGAAGAAATGGACAAGAATGGCAATTTTCCATGTGCCTTCACTATTGGTAAGATTATCCAGTTGTTTTGTAGAGGCATGCAGATGAATGAAGCCCATGCGATTTACCTAAAGACAATGGAGAACAAGAAGTTTCCAAGGCATCTTACCCTCTATTGCCCAGTCTGGTCTCTTTCCACTGTAGAAGAACCACTAGAGATTGCTGTTGAACTTTTAAAGTCGATCAAGAAGGAAAAGAACTGTAGGGAGGGAGACTTGAAGGACAAACAACAACAACACTAACCAAGGACATATTACGAAACAAAGTATGGGATCTAGGAGGACATAGATTAGAAGCCCATGATTAGGAGATTATGATTAATTTAAACTTTGGGTGTCTGATGCAGGAGCATATAGGCCTAACTGGAAATGTGATGGAGTGAGTGGTCACATGTTGTAGCTAATACAATTTTGGAGGAGGATTGGTTGTTAAATTTGTTAAATTTAAATAAATGTAAGTGGTTAATTTGTTACGTAATTCTAAACAAAATTGGAAATCAAAGGGAAATGATCCTCCTTGTGTGGAGATCAAGCCAAGTAGTCTAGGTTGTTTAACGAATCCATTCATTTGTGGAAAGAAGTAGTTAGATATGACATATGTGTAGCTTCTTTTGATTTTGCTGAAAGGGAGAGATTAGGAATTTTTTTTTAGTTTTCTATAAGCCTAGGGGTAGAGGATGAAGGAGAGGCCATTAAATTAGAGGATCAGGCTGAGTAGACATGGAAAGCATCATTTTATAATTATGTATGGATTTGATTTATATATATGGCCGAGGTTAATTTCCGTTGCGAATTTGTGAGTGGGTATTGTAGTATTGAGGTACAGTTAGAAAGATTAATTTCTGTTATCAGAGAGGCTGTGGACTACGGTTATCGTAAAGCCAGTGTTGTTCCACTTGAATTAATAAGAGGATTTCACTCGAGATGAGAGAACTCATATTTGGAAGCTCCCGACAAATCCACAAAGAACCCAGCCAAGTTTGTGAGCCCTAGACACTGAAGGCAGAGCCCGAAGTTGTTGAGAAAGATGAGTTGAAGCCATTGCTAAGCATTGAAACACTGAATTCCAAAGAGAAAGTTGTCGAGCCATTTCAAGGTTCATATGAACCAAGTGTGGAGGCCGGGGATGAGGTGGAGAAAGAAATCCCCATCAAGTATCTATTGACATTCCTCGGAGTTGGTTGCACTTCCAGTTCTTTTAGGACTGAGACTCCTGTTTCTGTTTCTTGAAGATTGTATTTCACCCATTGACTATGAAGGAAGCCTGTCTCATCAGTCATTTGGTGAACTTCTACGTGGGGATCTTGCATGCTTCATACATGTTCAGGATTAGTTGATTTTGGTGAAGAACGAGTTGGAGCAGGGTGCCATAATATGGATGCATATCAATAGGAGGATGAGGGCAAAGTACTCATACCTCTTGACCTTTGAGAGCCTCATTAGGGTTAGTCTTAGTATTATTTTCCATTTTAAGCAAAGGAATGAACAAGGTATAAAAAGTACATAAAAACAAAAGCCTAAATACTGCTTTCGATAAGGCTTATGGGCCCATAACCCACAAGCCTAAGAATGGATTACTTAAGGGAAAGGGATTTTGATTAACCCTAGAATCTTAGTCCCCATCAGAGTGTGTAAGTAACTCTTATATTATATTTGAGAATATGAAGTAAGGAAGAGCTAAGAGTACACAATTGTGGAATATTGAGAATGGGAGGCATGGATAGTTTAATATATTAGTTAAAAAGGAGTTTGAGTCTCAGAATGATGGAGTTCCAACACTAATGAACGTTTAGAAAACACAGAGCTATGTGGAAATATAGGGGTGAACTAGCAGTACTCGTCATATGGTTAGAATTTATACCAAATTTTAGAGCCCTACAAGAAAAGAACACAAATTACTTTAAGATATTTGTTAAAGAGAAGTATACATTTTAACTAGATAATTTATACCAACACTACCTACACTAAAGAGTTTCATGCACAAATGGAAAATTAGTGTCAGGGTGGTCCCTCTAATGGAAGCTATGACATCCAAAAGGGGCTCTATTTCATGCACATAGGGGTGGCATGCAAATTTTTTAAATGAAAGGTAATCATTAGCCTTAGTAGTTAGGAAGGCGATGATAAAATATGAGACAAACTAGGTAAAAAATGTACAAATTAGAGGTGGGTATCAAGTGCACACATTTGGGTGGTTGCATACACCGTCCCTAGGTCAATGCTTTTGTTAAACTTGAAAATAATTCTAAAGGAGGAGGATAATAGAACAACATTTTATTTTAGTTTTGAAGTTGTTTTGGTTTGTAAGCCAAGACATTAAATCCACTGATAAACAAGACTCCCTGAACAATGGAGATAGGAGAAAGATTGAATGGCTTGGGACAAGCGACATATGTGTGTTCGGGGACTATAGGAGGCAAGTTTTGAAGTTTTGGGGTTGCAAGCAAAGATGTAGAAGTAGAGCATAACACACAAAAGTGTCGCGTATATGAGGTGAGAGTGCACAACAACAATAAATATGGATAACTACACAATCAAAAAGGAAATATTTGCAAAGGAGTAGCATGTCAAGAAAATACCCAGTTTAAATAAATATGGACTCAAAATATTAGTGAGTAAATTATGGTAAATCCTAGAATATCTATAACTAATTCGTTTTCACTAGAAAATATCTTGAGTAATTTTTCTAATGTAATAATGTATAAAATAGAGAGAGTTGATTCAACTAGGGGTTCATTATTTTGCTTGTTTTCGAGAACTCTTGGTTAGGCTTTGAGCCTGTAGGGTTTTTGGAGCTTTGTATTGTAACTAATATTTGTAGGTTTGTGAGTCATGATTTTACATAGTACTAGGAAATTGTACTACAGTTTGCCAATATGAATTAATAGAAAGAAGCATTGGGAAACGTTTGGCACTCTTTTGTGGTCGCATGGATTAATTTTTTTATTGTTTCATCAATATTGTTATTGCCATGTTGTTGTAAGTTGCTTTTATGATTGGGAATGTCAAATGGATAGAATGCTTGTCCTAGTATGGGGATTGGAGGCACCACTTATTTTTCTTTATTGTTTGATTTGTTGAATTATATTTTGGATAATTTATTGTGTCTGCCTTAAGAGAAGGGAGTGAATTTGTTGAGTGTTAAGGGTTTGAATACCTTGATAAAATTGTTTCAATTAGAATCCCATCCCATTCTTAGCTAAAGAAACCTCGTTCTTCTAGCCCTTGTAGGTGTCTCGAGTGAGACCTCATCTAATTTAAAGGTCATGTTGTAATGGTCAATACCATTAGGGACTTTGTTAACTACATTACACATAACATGCCAGGACATAAATAGAAATCCAATCACCAATACTCATCACATTCATTATCCATTACACCCTAGACATCTGCACCAATGGAAATTAAATATGTGCTCATTCTTATTTCCCAATAGGTATAATTAGTACCACTATACAAAGGAGCTATATTTTTTGAACACCCTTCCTCATTGGTTAATTATGTGAGTTATATCTTCCTTTTATTTATTAGTATGATACAAAGGGAACCTCCTCTAAAAGTAATTGTTGGAAACTAGGCAATATCTGGGGGGCATGAATTACTAATTGTAATTTATTTCTAATGAACATAATTTTTATTTATTTTAAAAACCTTTAACCTTTTATCTAACAATGAAAAGAGTTATGTAATTGTTCAATAACTAGGCATGAGTTCAAAGGAAAAATGTAAACAACACATTCAACATATGTAGACACCATATATAAGTGGAAACCCATAAATGGAGGAAACAATGAATTGTGTTGTGAGGTAAAGGCAAGTACTACTCCCTCTTTTACATCAATATTGTAGGCTCCTATCTATAGGAGGCTTGAAAATCACTTTTCTTCTACAAGTTACAACTTTCTAGGAACAACCACTCCCTCTTCTTATTAGCACCAACATGTTTTTGTTAAGGTTACCACCTGAAAGGAGACCCCAATCCCCTAACACAATTATAAATTTAGTTTTTTCGTTTTCTTAGTGTTTGAATTATGAATTTTTTCTTCTATTTGTATTTTTTCTATAATCTATATTTTACCTATTTATAGCTTCTTGTCTCCTCTTATCCTCCTCAATTTTGATTCACTTCTACTCCTCTTGTTAAAGTCTTTACATCACTTCTCTCTATCAAACCATTCATGAACTAAGCCTCATAAAATTATAGAACTAATAGTTCTACATTCTAAACATTAATTCTTTTTTAGATAAATTGATGTATTTTCGTATTCCAATGCATGGATTTGAATTTATTGAGTTTGTCTTTCCAACTTCACATTATTCATTTGAGTTAATATGTTGCAATAAAGCGAACTTGTTTACTCAACCAAACAACACCAATTTCAACAACTTCAACTTTGTACTAACGTTAATCATCAAGTTTTAAATATCTTGTTGTTAAAAAAAGTCTATCGTGCACTGAGTTGTAATATGAATCTATTTTTCCAATTATGTTGATTTAAACCTCTTGGTTGGCAACCTTCCCAAATCTCTCGAGTGTTAAATTTATAGATTTTTATGTGTTGTATCAATTACTTTAGCCCAATTGAATACTTCAATTATAAATATTTTCAATAAAAATTAATCTTTCCAATCATAAAAAATAATTGAAGATAGAAAAATAAATGTAATGACAAAGGAGACAACCAAAACATCAAAAAAAGACATCGAGTTTGGTCAAAGACTAGGGAAAAACACTACAAGAGGGGAAACCCTTGTAAATTATTCTTCTATTATATTTTCATAAAATGTTCAACAGAGAGTACAATAAGCCTACTACAATATCATCCAGAAAATTAACCCAATAACATTTTAGAAATATGTTTCCAACATCAAAATATATCAGAGACAACTTCTCCTATCTACGATCAACTTCGGTCAAAGGTCCAATTTCAGTCAAACTTCCTGGTCACATGGAGGAGGATTTATGCTAGCAACTGAAGGCTTCCAATCACTCCATTTAGCCTACAACCCAACTATTGTGGTCAAATTTCTCCTATGACGAGCCAATGACTGTAACCCAAAACCCTAAAAATATTTGCGAGCCTTAAAACCTATAATTTTAGACCTTTGTGAACTTCTTTTCTCACCCCAGCCTCAGACATGTGCCAACCAATCAATGAAGAAGAGAAGAATAAGATTATTGATGATTTCCAAATGAGCTTGAGGTCACTTGTATATAGGCTTCTAAGGGTGACCAATTTACCATTAGGGCTGACCTGTCCAAATGTGCATATGTGGGATTTTCTTCATAAGTACACTTTCCTTATCCAATTTTGATGATATTTAGGTTGATTTGGTCCTCTTGAAAATAGGAATTAAACGAAATCATCATCTCCATAAAATGAGTTTTCAAAAGTGTAATTGACCTTATTTTCATAATTTAACACTCCCTCTCAACTAGGGAGAGTCACACATGTCAATATTTGATCATTGATCAACATGTCAACTTGCCATCATATCATGTCCCATCCCTGGTCAAATATAGCTGTTGAAACATTCTCAAATCTAAAGAAGAAGAATCATAGAGGATCTAATGCTACCACCCTATATAAAGTTAGAGAGCATATCTCAATCTGAATCAACATCGAGGAGCGTATATCAATCTATAATTTCACGGGGGAGCTAAATATCTCTGACCCCATATCGAGCAATAGGTGATATAAGGGAGCACATATCAATCCATCCTATTTCCTACCAATCTTCCAAAAAATGACCTTCAATATTAATGTGGTATAACACCTGCATAATAATTTGAGCTTGGGATAGATACCTGACTTACCAAAAGGTAAGGATCACAAGCCCCAAGCCTCCTCAACATGTTGGCTAGATGGGGAGGGACAATCCCAACTAGCCTAATGTGTGGGTATGGTTCCAACTATTGTATACTATATAAAGGCCAAGAAAGGGAATCAACATCTCCAACCCTATGGGTAATAGATAGAGGTGATACCCTATTGTCTAGAGATCCCTCCATCTCAATTCCACACCGTGGGAGCCTAAACAAGGGGGAAGAGTTGTCATAGTTTCCTCGCTCAGTGATGCCCCTTATTGGGAGGGGTAACATGAATCAGTATAAGCTACACTTTGAAGAAAAAGAACTTTCCTTTCAGTAAATCTTTGGTGATAATATCTATAATCTTCTCATCTATCAATATCTAATTATTCTAAGGGCTCCTCTCTACACCATGTCTCAAATGAAATGATATCGAATCTCTATGTGGTTGGACTTGTCATGAAATACATGATTCTATACCACATGGATCCCACTCTCGTTATCACAATATATCACTAAAGTGTCTAGGAACTAATAAAACAGATATCCAAAGAGCTTCCTCAGCTAAACTGCTTCATAGCTAGCCATGCTAGCAACAATATACTCTACCTCTATGGTACTCAATGCTACAAATTTTTGTTTCTTTCTCATCCAAGATATCATGGAAAATCCAAGGCTAAAATAATATCTAGACATACTCTTCATGTCAACAACATTTCCTACTGAGTCAGAATCGGTGTATCAATGAATTTGAACATGTCCGATAGAATATCGGAGGTCAATTGTGATCATCCTATCCAAATATCTTAAAATGATGTTGGAAATGATCCAATGCACATGGAAAGGCTCAGTCATGAATTGACTTAATGTATTCATTGCATAGCATATGTCTAGATGGGTATTCACTAGAAACATCAAACCCCTAATATACTGTCTATAATTGGATGTGTTCACCAAATTGGTTCCTAAAGCTTCTCCACATAACTTCTTGAAGTTCATTTCCATTGGTTTGAGTAGTGACTTGCATTTTGTGATTCCAAATCCTTCCAAGAACTTCAAAACATATTTTCGTTATGAAAAGAAACTTTCATCAGGGTTTTGCCACACCTCAAGGCCTAGAAACTAATGCATGAGTCCAAGTTCCTTCATATAGAATTCAGAGGCTAGCTCCCTCTTACACTTGATCATTAGGCACTCACTACCTATCATGAATAGATCATCAACATATAAAACAAAAATCAATAAAATACCTTGGACTACCCTGAAATATATGTTGGGATCTATATCACTTCTTGTGAATCATAGCTTCACCAAATAACTATTTATGTGGTCATAGCATGCTTTGGGGGCTTACTTCAAACCATACAATGCTTTGTTCAATTTTCAAACATGTGTCTTTCCATCCTCTACTTCAATTCCTTGGGGATGCTCAACATACTCATCTTCTTGTAACATACCATGGATGATTGCATTCTTCACATCCATCTAATGTACAGTTCTTCCTTGAATTGCGACAAGGTCAACTATAAAATGAATGGTTGTATATCGAGCCATAGGTGCAAATATATCATCATAATTTATCCCTCTTTCTGGGAGGATCATTGAGCCATGAACCTTACCTTGTATTTCTCAATGCTACCATCAAATCCATGATTGATCTTAAATAACCACTTTGAAGTTACCATGAATTTTCCCTTTGGTCTTGGAACAACATACCATATGTCATTCCTCATGATTTATCCATGTTCTTTGGCCATAACATCTTTTCAAACTTGTTCTTCTACAAATTCATCAAAGGTGGGAGGTTTCACTTGAATCATGGTGCTCATGGATACAAAATATCCCTTCTACCTACTTGGATTCTTCATTTCTCTAAATTATCTTCAAATGGGAACATGTCTCTTGTCATCCTGTAAAGTACTATGAAGCGAAAGTGGCATCTTATTGGCGGGAGGATCACATGGAGGAGGATCTAGGGGATCTATGGGCTCCATGGGATCATCAACAATGTTTGTCTTAGATTCAAGCATGGAAGGACTATCTAAAATACCCATATCATCATTATTATCAAGAGGAGGAGGTGAAGTAATGTGCCTGGCTTTTGCAAGGGTGACATATTCATCAAGTGTAACATCCTTACTCATTTCAACCTTCCTTTTACTAGGAATATATATTCTAAATGCTTTTGAATTTTCATAATATCAAGAAAATGAACCTTTTCTTCCAATGGCCTCTAAATTATTTATTTTGTCCTTCCACACATGAAAATATACACAGCATCCAAAGATACAAAGATGACCAACAATAGGCTTGACACCTGTTTGGCCTCCAATTTGTCATGATTTTATTGATGAGACCATCCATTTTCACATCATTCCACTCACCCATTGTCATCATTCTTAACCATATTTCTTCATAAATGCACCAAAATCCATTGTGCATGTTTACATAGTTTATTATTATTATTTCCTTTATTTTTAATGAATTAAGAAGAATTTTGAATGGTTTTACTAATGATGGTTTGGTCAGTTCAAGATTTTGTAGCTCAAGTAAATTTCCATAGATATCTCCATGGTTAATACTTGGTTCTTAGAAGCTCCAATATGAATTTGTGTTCGTTAAAGTTTATCCAGCTCACACGTGTGAACCTCTAGCAAGAAATGAAAAGAAATATGCAACAATTTTGATCATTCAACTTCAAATGTGTTTTTTGAGCAAATGAAAATGGATTTTGGAAAATTAAAACATGGGTTTCTTCAGTATGAGCACAATTATGTTCTCATTGAGAACTTTCCTCAATTTTGTTAACATTTGAGATATTTTTGGGGTTTTTTGGAGCCCAATTTTGCAGAGTGCAAGAACAGACGGTTTGGTAATTTGACATTCAATACCAAGTCACCAAAAATAGTGGAACGAGTTGTTTTTACAAAATTCATGGAAAGGAGATAAGTGTGATAAGACCTGGACTCATATTTGATCCAAAAATCATTAAAAATATATTTGGTTTTATTTTCAAATTGATTTACTGAGGCCCCATGACGAGAATTCATGCAATGAAATTATGAGTTTCTTGTTGCCTCAAAAATCTATAAATTACAGACCCTTTGATGAGAGGGGGGATCAGATATCAAGGATGGATATTAATTTGTAGTCTTTCTTATTGATTGAAGAAGAAATAATTTTTTTTTAATGAATGCAATACCTGTTATGGCTCAATTCTGAATGTGATTACGATTTTAGTCTTGTGGTCTAAGTTTTAAAGCATCTCACACTCACTGAGAGGGCTCCCCAAGAATGTGTTAGAGATAGTACAGTTGTCTCTTATTATTTTTCTCAATTTCTTATGCTTTGAAACTAGATCATAATTTTATTTATTCAATTGTTCAATTTATTTAGATGTTCAGTTTCATTTCAGTGCTTCGTTTTTTTAACTAAAATTGCACTCATTTCTCCTTGTTTCATTAAAGGTTGTGTGTTTGATAATAAGCCAAAAACACCAAAATATTTACCTCAGTTATCTTTTAAGCTTAAGTCTTAGATTTATGTGTGATAGGATACAATTGGCTTTCGTTTAGAGTGCACATATCAATAATATCTTTTATTCATCCCTAATTATTATTTAATTTCTCTTTGTTTCCTATACTCTACAGTAGTTTTTGAACTCAAAGTATTTTATTCTTTAGATCAACTTTACTTTCATGAATTGATAGACTTAGTTTCCTTTCCAAGTTTATTAGATTAAATTTATCTTCAAAACAAAATAGAATAATCTTTATTTTCAAGTTCATAGAATTATTTTTTATTTCAAGTTCATTAGAACATAGATTTCCATTGTTAGAATAGATCTTAAAGTCCTTTATTTAAATAAATTTTCTTTGAATTCATTTCCATGTCTTGAGTTTGAATTGAAAAAGAAAACATATGAAATTAGTCATAGATAGATTTTCATTACATTTTTGCATCTTTTTATTTTCCTCTTTTCTTTGAATTGAAAATAGATATCCTAACACATATAGTTCATGTATGTGTCACAAGTTCATGGAAGCGAGGATTCTTGACCAAAGGGATTTCGAGATAGGGCAGGTAAGGAATAAGTGAGTGGTATCTTCCTCATGTTGCAAACACATGCAACATCTGGAGGGACCGGGGATAACACAACACATAGGCATTAGTTCAGTAGGAATTTTATCCATTAAAATGAACCACATGAAAAGCTTGGATTTTGGGGGGGGGGGAATTTAATTTCCAAAGATGTCGCCACCACCAGGAAAAATCCCCAGAGTGTCTGGCTGCCATTGAATACACATAGGTTGTTTTGGGAGAATAGCTGCCTTGTAAATTAATCGCCCAAATAAGGACACCATGTTTTTCAGTGATCTACGCGTTGGCCTCCTCTAGAGTTTCGATGAAAATCTGCGAGTCCACGGCCCAAGAATCAGGAATGTTGAGCATTCTATGATCCTTCCAAGACTGTCTTTGCCTATTTCCTTGATTAGCGGTAGCTAACTATGCTAGGTGAGTGATGCTAGAGGTTTGTAGGAAAAAACAAAGTGGTTTGGGAAGAATATGGCCATTCCCACAACTACTCTAGACACCAAGTCTAATTTTCACTTGCTCCCCATTGCCAATTTTCTAGGCCAGACCTTGCTTGATGAGGGGAAGAGACTGAGAAATTGCTTTCCATATTATGGAGTAACCTGGTGAATGAACAGAGTGGCTGCGGATCCAATCCAAAACTATGAGCGAATAAATATATTTGTAAAATGTAAGTTCTTGCCAAAGGCTTCTTGAGTTTATAAGTTGCCAACCCAATTTTGTAGCTCAAGCTTCAACAAATAACTGTAAGTTTTTTATGCCCCAGCTTCCCAGTTTTTTGGTTTGTAGATGCGATCCAAACGAACTCAGGTAAAGGTTCTACCCGCTTTTTGTCCTCGCCAAAGGAAATGGTAGCAAAGCTGTAGAATTCTTTTTAAAATGCCTTTAGGGATCCAGGCTAGCGACATCCAGTCAATCGGAATAACTTCTAGGACAGATTTGAGCAGAGTGAGACTGCCTGCTCGAGAGAGACAACGTTGTTGCCAAATGTTGATTCTGCTTTCTATGTTAGTAATAAGCCAAGCCTAGTCTGCTATTCGATAACCATTTGGTTTTAGTCAGAATCCCATGTATTTTAGGCTAGCCTTTAGGTCTTCTCTCGCATAAGCAAAGAGTTGACTAGCTAGTCTTGCTTCATTCTGCTGGCATGTGACTATGATAATTGTTGATTTCATAATATTTGGATCCATACCTGTAGCTTTACAAAAAATATATAGTATGGACTTGAAAGAATAAGAGTGTTGATAGGAGCCATTTAAGAAAATAAGAACATCATCTACAGATAATATATGGGTTAGAGAAATCATATCAGATATTTGGACACCAACCAAGGAGCCTCCTCTTTTCCTTTCTTAATCAGTCTGCTAAACCCTTCATTAATTTGGAGAAAAAGAAAGGGTGAAAGAGGGCATCCATGCCTAAGTCCTCATTCCGCATGAAAGATACCTGAGGCCGCTCCATTGATGAGAATGTTGTAGTTGACTGAGGTAAGAAAACCCATGATCCATTTGATGAAAGGAAAGGGGAATCCAATGTGGGTGAGTATAATCCGAAGCTAGGATCAGCAGGCACGGTCAAAAGCTTTGGAGAGATCAATTTTTAGGATGACTGCATTTTTGTGGAGCTTTGATTGAGTGCAGGGCTTCCTGAGTAGTACCAACAGCTTCATGGATTTGGCGATGGTGGAGAAAGGAAAATTGTCCCTTAGAAATCATACATGAGAGAAAGGGCTTGATTCGAAGAGTAATTGTTTTGGATATTATTTTGTAAATGAAATTGTGAAGGGAAATGCGCCTATAGTCATCAAAGGAGGAAGGGTTGTCGGTTTTGGGAATAAGGACAAAGAAGGTAGAATTGAATGCCTCCAAAACTCTGCCAAATCTTTCACATTCTTTTATGGTCTAGAGGGGATCTTCTCCTATTAGCTCAAAGAAAGTGCTTTAGAATTCAGCTAGCCAACCATGAGGTCCCACAGCCTTGTCTTTTTTTAAAACACTTTAGCACCACTTCTAGCTCTTCTCTAGAAACCGTGGAGTTCAAATGTTCAATCTCCTCTCGTTTGATAAATCTGAGTAGAGCCTTAGCGGTGTGGATGATGCTTGGAAGAGTAATGCCTATGGGGGCTTTGAGAATTTTAGAGAAATTTCTAATCCCCATGTCAGCTAGCTCCTCGAAAGAGCCTGCTTTCCTTCCATTCATATCTTGTAGTTCACAGATTGTGTTGATGGCTTTCTTTCCCTTGGCATATTGCTGAAAAAATTTTGAGTTTTCATCCCCATCTTGTAGCTAGATTTCTTTGCTCTTTAGTCTATAACATTCTTCTTTTGAGCGAAGTAGTTTAACTCTGTCAGTTTCAAGCTGAAGCAGTTGGGCCTTTTGTTCAGCCGAGGATGTACCAGTGGGGGCTGATTCTTCAAAGACTAAGAGAGCCGATTCGATCCTTTGAATATCTTCATCATCTTTCCTCCATTTTTCTCTAGCTCAGATTATTGTTTTGGCTTTTAAGGTTACTAAATTATTTGCAAAAATCTCCGTAGGGGAGGAGAGCTCTTCCTGAGAGTAGTGAATCCAAGTAGTCAAGACTATGTTCTGAAAACTCAGCTCCAGCAGCCAAGAGGAGTTAAATTTGAAGGGAGAAGGGGGTTTGTGGAGTTACCTGTGATCTCGAGAAAGATGGGAGAATGATCAGATATCCCTCCACTACCCACCCATTGATGGAATAGCTTTAAACTGGCCATAAGAGGGGCTTTGATCAAGAACCGATCTAGCCTTCTAGCAAGAGCTTCAGCCCCCGTTCTGCGGTTCCTCCAAGTTGGTTTAAGCTTTGCATGACCAATATTTAGAAAATCATGGGAGTCGAGAAGATTTAAAAAAAAAAACATGAGATGGCCGCCTTTCCCCTTGGAGCCCCAGGATTCACCTAAACCAAGAGAGAAATTAAGATCTCCCCCAATGATTATATTCTCTTGATTCATGAAGCCAGCTTCCAAAATCCAGTTCCAATAAACTTCTTTGCTTTGGAAAGGCCCATAAACGTTGATAATCCTGGAAGGTCTGTTGAAATCCATTGATATAATTTCAGCCCCTAGAAATCCTTCACCTCCCTGAACATTGAGGATTTTTATGGTGTGTTTATTAAATCCCAAGGCATAACTGCCAGAGCGGCCCTTCACATCCCAGAAGTGGAAATCCCAATCTCGAAGAAAACTTAAAAAGAGCTTATTGACATGTAGACCTTCTCCCAAGGTTGCTTGTAAGAGTATTGCATCCAGGTTTTTAGACACATAGAGTCTCTTTAGGGCCATTTTTTTATCAGGGTTGGTTAGACCCCTACAATTGAAGGAGAGACAAATCACGGGGGAACGATGAGGGGGTTGCTCTTTGCTCTAAGAACCCAGCGGATTGGGGATGGACCCCAGAAGCCACTTCAAAACTAGCCCTTTTGATTGCCTTGGACAGTTTTGAGTGGTGGCCGCGAGGAGGTTTAGGGGTTATGGAATGGGGGGGATCAATATCCAAACATAGGGAAATCAGGGGCGCAACAGGTAAGAACCAAAGGAAGTAACGGTGAGACCCACTTGAGGGCAGGCATTCATCGAGCGAATGGGAGGTCCGATCCACAGAAGGTTGAGGGGTCGGAGATGATGAAGAAGGAGGTGTAGAGGAAACCAGGCAAACCAGACGGTAGAACAAATTAACTTCTGTTAATGAACCAGCAAAATTCATAGTAGTAGCAAAATTAAGAGAACCCATTGTAGCTTGTGATAAATGAGTAAGAGACGAGGAGGCAATACTTGCAAATTTCATGTCCTGGGATCAAGGTTTACCTAGAGAAGGTTCTGCTGCTTTGGCAGACAGATGATAGGTTGCCTACTGCGACTCCTAAAGAGAAGGCAGAGTAGTCTCATGGAGGTCCACTAGAGAAGGAAAATTCGATTCCTGATTTTGAGTGGAGGATGAGACCAATAACTTTTCCAGAGAAGGATTCTACCGTGAAGTTCTTGGGTTGTCTTTATAGATATGCCTGATTTCGTGACATTTCCAACAATGGAAAGGAATGCCTTTGTAATCCAAAATTTTCCGTCGGGTAATGTCGCCCGTTTGGAGCAAGTGGATTTCTACCAATCCTTCTCTAGTGTCTAGGTGTATGAGGATATGAGCCATCACGAGACAGCATGTGTCTTGATATGTTCTGTCATGATCTAGGTAAACACCTAAGTCATCTCATATAACCTTGAAGATTTCCTCCCCCCAAAACTATAAAGGAAGAATAGGCAGATGCACCCAAATTAGTCCAGCTCCATGGTTTTCCTTTTCTTGGTCAAACATCGGTGACCATCTTTTCAACAAAACTGGGGTCATCTCAATATGCCAATATTGAGTGAGAATCCAATCAACTTGATCTGGGTGAACGAAAATCAGATCAAGCCAGCCCTGGGAGAGCGAGAGAATACTTGGAAGCTGAAAGAGTATATTTCCCCAAATCTCAGATGTCCACTTCTATAGGCACATCAGGGTGTAGTTTCGGCCTCTTACCATTCCAAATAGTACAATTCTCTTAGTAAGTGCAGCTTGTGCCATAGTGTTGCCTTCGCCAAAAATTAAATGGTTGTCCCTTTCTCTGATTTTCGTTTTTTTTTATTTTTTTGGTCCCTTAGGTGGCGTCTTGGCAGCCTGTTCATCATCTGCAAGGCCAATGTCTTCAAAGTCGAGAGAGCGGTTGTCCTCTGTCTCAAGCTCTTGTCTAGGAATGCCAATGAAGCAGCCTAAAGGGTTGGCAGAGCTGACCGATTGGAAGGTAGTATAGAAAGGGGCAGATCCTAGGATGCCAAGCTATTCTGGAAACACCGCTTATGGAGGGGGCCATTGGCACCTCGTTCCTTCTCCTGAAGACCCCACACCTCATTGAGCATTTATTTCTACTAGAAGGGCTTGCAAAAATTTGTTCAGATCTGTAGGAGACGAGATGGTTAGAAAAGGTGCCTCTGAGCCCACTTCTGAGATAAATATACCCTCCAAAAACTACCAGAAACAGTTGCGAGTCTAGGGTCTGAGTTGTTACCTCCATGTCCTCCAATTGCATAATAACTGCCTCAACCCTTGTGACTAAAGGACTGGCTTACACCGGATAGGATAATTGGGGAATTGGTCGGGAGAAATTGACCCAAATGTCTTCTGTGGTTAGTGAGTATGTAGAGTAGTTTAAGAGTTATTCGTCCATCTATCAACTAGCTCCCTGGGGGTAGTGTGCCATTCCAAGGAACTAAGGTAAGAATAACTGTTGTTGACCAACAAAGAATAGTAACGCAAGAGGGAGAAAAAAACACACAGTGGGGAAGGCTCCATTTCATTAGCCTCCCTTCCGTCATTGTAACCGAAGAGACTACCTTGAAAAATAGCTAAATAACCCCCGACCCTGGGGACTTTTGACATTCACTTCTCGCAAACAACTAAAACCCTTGTAGCAGAAGCAGGTAGGGTGAAGATAGTGGGATGTATTATAATGACGCTGCTAGGCCTAACCCACAGACCTGTATTCCCCTGGCGAGGTTCTCATGACCGCGGCTAGCACCCCTTTCACATATCAATGGCAAAAGGCAGGAGTCAAACAAGAACAATGTGGATAACAAGAACATAAGAAAATATCCCAGTGAGGTTTGTCCAAGAAAACCTCTACTCATATTCACTATGAGCTTCAAGGAGGAGCCCCCACAGATAGTTTCATTGGGAAGCATGTGCGGCCAACAATCGAGTGAAGCCAGAACCCAAAACACTATTATTAATACTTCTCTGAAGGTTGAGACCCAACTTGGAAACCAACAGAGAAAACCATTATAATCATACTAATAAGAAAAAATATGCATTGTAAAGAGAAAAGATACATTATAATCATATTAATAAAAGAAAATATACATTATAATCATATTGTCTACATTAAAATGTTTTTTTTTTTTTTTTTTTCAAATAGATATCTCTTTTAATATTTATATTTCAAAATAGAAAGCATATATAGAGGAAATAGAAACACTCTCTTTTTCTCCATATGGTTTTCATGTTTAATATATATATATAAAACGCTCATATCTAGTTCATAGTAAAAAGTGAAAAATAAATTAAAATTATTTTTTTCATTATTATTTTGTCTTACTTTATCTTTATATCAACATGGTATAAAACTATGTTTTATATAACATTGAAATATTTTATGTATATTCAATATTAATATTAATTTTATTTTTGTTAAAACTTTTTTTTAATGTAAATATTATTTCATATCTTTAAATGTATTGTCTCCCATAATCCGCGGTAAAGCCCAAAAATATTTAATCATTTATTTTGAAAATAATATTGGAGGTTTTTATCTCTACAAGATGATACGTAACCACATGTGTAAAGATTTGAAGGTAACTGGGGATTGCGGTGGAAATCACCTCCACATTTGGCAAGGATATAACACAATTGTAGTGGTCATTTTGCAATCATCATGGTGAATTTAGAGGGAATAATGATCAGTAATAATTTCTATGATGGGAAAGCATTATGCCCCAATTCACAAGAATTGCATCTTCTTTTCTTTTTTCTTTCTTTTTTTTTTGGGTCAAATAAGCATTTTCCTTGTGCTAAAGGAAAGTTCAATGTGATTTCGAGGAAGGTTTTGAATAAGGGGGCAAGCAAATTAGGGAGAGATTCTAGTATCAAGTTATATATCAATGCATTTTTTTGATAGTGTTCATCATTTATTTTTTTGATAGTGTTCATGTCTTCTCTACATTATTAAGATCTTCTTCTCATTTGATTTTTCGAGATTTATTGTTTCTAGGTAAGGTTATTGTTTTCTCTTTTCTTGTTTTAGATTTATTTATTTATTTTTTTCTAAGGCATTTGTTCATGTAGGTTTAGCTCAATTATGTCCGTTTTCTTTCACGTTTTACTTTATTCACTTTTGGGTGCACTATATCGTTTAATCTTATGTCTTTTGTACATCCTTTAAAATGAGAGTCCATCAATCTCCACTCTCTCTTTTCTTGTACTTGTGTTTTGGATTGGTTTATGGTTTTTGTTATATTTTTCTTTAGTGATGTTGATAACTTGAAGCCTATTTCGGATTCTCATAGGTGGCTCTTTATTTTCTCAATTTTTTCTAGTTTATCTAGTGTCATTGGGTAGGCTCTATATTTCTTGGTTTCATTTTACACCTATCCCCTATCTTTCCATTCTTATCTCTTTATCATTATGTCTTTTGTTCACCATCAATTTGGCCATTGAAGTCCTTGGGTGGTTGAACTCTCTCCATTCCTAAGATCCTAGTCTAGAGAAAAATTCTCATACTTGATTTATGGTGCTAGTATTCCCTTTGAAATTCACAAAGAGATACACTTGGATGAAGAAGAGGCAAGAATGAAGAGAAGGATTATCTCATATGATGGAATTTAGGAACAAGGAACATGTTAGTATTTGAATCCTTATGAATATCAAAATTCAAATGAGAGAGACTCATTATATGCAAATACTCATCCTGGATTAGTAAGTCAAAACTGTCATAGGGAGTTTTCTCATGGAAATATATGAGGCACAAAAAGAAATTCTCTTATTCATGGATGAAATTTTGAATAAAATTTACAATTTTAACACTAAGGTGTTAATTCTAGCAAGGAATACTGCAAATTTTGAATTTCCTAAATCAAAGGAGGACATAAAAGCACTACTCACCATTCAAGTGAACTCAACTTCAAGCTAAGATGCTTATCTTGTTTGTCTTAGAAGTATCACTACTAATACTCACTTGATAAGTTTAGTTTTTTGTTACCATCATAGACATTATTAGTCCCTTCCTCCCTATTGACTATAAATATCACCTCGTGTCAAAGTGTGTGCACTTCCAAATATTTTTAGAGTTTTTTGCAATTTTAGCCATAGTTTTTAGAAAATGCTTATTATTCCATTTTTCACATAAGTTAAAAAGTAAATTTCTATTTTTTTGGAAATCTTATTTCTAATTTTTGGTTGGCTAAGCTAGCGTTGATGGGACATAATTCCCCTGGTGGAGGAAATTTTATTTTTGGTATGTTTTAGTGCTTGCCAGATAATTTTAAAATAAAAAGAAGGTTAATTTTGTGATTCGGCGAGTGCTTTGACATTGACATTTAAATTGTTATGTTACTTCTTTGCCCAATGATGCGAGAATTGATGTGGTTGCAGGTACCTTAGATGGGCGAGAGGGAGGGGGGTTTGGTAAATAAGTCTCCATGAAGTAATACTCTATTTAGGGTGTGGAGGAAGTCCATTGTAGATTTCATAACACCTCCACACTCAACACAATGAACTTCCTCCAAAAACTCCAAGTTCATTGTTTCCAACTCCACCCCAAAAAACATAGAATTTCATTGAGTCATGTGGTGTGTTTTAAAATTGATTTAATGCTTCAATTTTTCGAAAAGTAACCAGAAATATACTCTAATAATTTAAACACTCAATTATTTTTATAACAATGCTTTTTTAATGTAATTAATGTCAAACATCAATTAACATATTTTTTAAGTGTTTTCTTCATCTCTGAGCAGTTATGTTTTGAAACCTTTGAGTATAGCTTATTAATGTACATCCAAAAAGATTTTGTTTTTCCAAAATTGTATTTCTATGAAAAAAATGAACATGCCTTAAATTCGTTGAATAAATTTCATTTATGCATATGTAATATGATTATTTCTTATAGTGCTAAAGTTGGGTTTATAAGTAAATCCAAACAAGCACCATAGGCAAAACTTGCGGGCAATGATCTTTGCAAATATCAGGGCACAAAATCCATTTTGAATACCATAAAATAAAAAATCCCACAAAAATAGGTAAAATTACCTATTCAATAACTTCTAGAGGTTCATTGTAGATAAAGG
Organism: Pinus taeda; assembly: GCA_000404065.3. Lineage (NCBI taxonomy): Eukaryota > Viridiplantae > Streptophyta > Pinopsida > Pinales > Pinaceae > Pinus > Pinus taeda. Next base: position 174,674 of record APFE030011417.1, read on the forward strand.
GAACAACATTGGCACCCCCTGATTCTACGAATTTGACATAAGAAGATGCCATGTATGAGAAATTATGTGTTGTGATGAGTTTTCCATGAGCTCCATCACCTAGGTGAGTCACAATTCCTACTAATGTATTGTATTACTATGAATTTAATGCCTTTTTTGCTTTCACGTCTTCTGGAGGAAGTCAAAGATGCAGGAACAATACCGCAGTTAAGACATGAATCAAATGGTTGAGACACACCAGTAGCATAGACATAGCCATAAACATAGCTTCTCGGCTTCTTCCAACAGTGAGTTTGTTTTGTTTGTTATTTGTGGATTATGGATTGATTCATCATATGGAATTTATATGAATTGTTTGCTTTAATTTAATAAATTCTATGTTATCAATCGTCGTTGGGATTAGCAAGTCAATTTAATAATTTCTATGTTGTTAGTCCTGCTGTGGGCATCACTGATGAAAAAATTCAAGAGAGAAAATCTCATAACATGGGCTTTATGGATTATAACTGAGGAGGTGGCTGCTAGTTGATGTTATGTTGCATTTGCTTTATAGTTTCAATTAGAACTAATCTTCATTCATATTCGATGTAATGGTCTCAGTGCTCACCACGAAAGCATAGGAATTCTTATGGACTTGTAGAAGATTGTTCACCATATCCACCACTATGACCCCAACATTGTAAGCCATGCCATATAGATTAAAGCTCATGGTGTACCCACACATTTTAGTGATAGTAACAGGGTTTTTTGTATTTTCACAATTAACACAAATTCATATGTGTGGGATTGTCGACGAAGTCCATCGTGTGGAGGAAGCTTGGACCTCCTCACTCTACACAATCTATTAACCATATAATAACCATTGGTCTTGTCAATATTTTCATTTTCCCCTTGTAGTGTGGAAGTGAGGAGCTTTGTGTAGGAACTTAAATTTGTGAAGAAATAATTCATCACCTGGACCTCTACACAACCTTCTAGATTACATATGTGAAGGAAAGTTTAAGCCGTCATATGGAAGATAAATAAATAATTTATTCTTCACACCCACCAACATACAATATTTTATCCAATATTTCCAAAATGAGTGCCACCTTTTCTAAATCACCTTGGCATGTGGTAATGTGTTTCCTATCCAAAGAAAACATATTGTACGATTGATTACTTTGTCAATGTGTTACCCTATTTACATTAGCTTTGTTACTTGATATGCAGAGTGAGTAGAAAAATGAGCATGTGAGGCACAATTTGCAAGTGAATTAGAACTTCAAGTGATATAGTTTCGTCACAGAGCTCAAGAAATATCTTCCATCCAGACATGGTTAGAAGTCAATATCTAGGTCAGGTGGATAAATTTTAGTCATTTCGTTAACATAATCCATGGGGATTGTGTGTGGCCATGAGCAAGCACGTGTTAAAAATTAAGGAAGACAAAATTTCTAATCTAAAACTAGCAACTTACACGTGAGCAAACTGCACCTGGAGACTACCCAAGTAGAGAACGCTCTGCAAAATAATCATTAAAATAGGAATATATAAGTTTACATCATAGTAGGGAGAATTAGAATTGACAACTAGAAAATAGGAACTAATGGTAATCTAGGACACACACACATCTGTGAAACAAAACTCTCCAATAATACATATTCTCCATTAATTTCAACTGCACTCCCCCTTAATGGAGAAAGGTTTCACTTGTAATCCTAACATCACCCTAAACATTTCAAATTTAATCCTCCCAAGGGGCTTGGTAAACATATTTACTGCATTATCACAAGTATTACAATATTCAATAAAAATTTCTTTAGATTGAACCTTCTCTCTAACAAAGTGAAATTGAGTATCAATATGTTATGTGTTTTTGTGAAACACTAGATTGTTTGCCAATTAATTGAGCTTTAGTTGTCACATATGATTATTGTAGCATCCTTTTGTTCTTCTTGAGCATCATGGAGAAGTCTCCTCAACCAAATTACCTCACACGTGGCTGCACATATTGCTTGATACTCAACTTCTACAAAAGATAAGGATACAATAATTTGCTTCTTGCTGCTCCAAGATATTACCCTGGACCCAACATTGATAGCATAATCTATTATGGATATTTTTTCATCGAGGTTTCCTGCCCGGTTTGAATTTGAAAAAATTGTCAGATTAACATGAGAAAGATTAGTGTACTTAATACCAAACCCAATGGTCCCTTGAAGGTATCTCTATACACCTTTTGATGCTACCCAGTGGTTCTCAAGAGGTATTGACGTGAACTGACTTAACACACTGATTGAAAATGCTAAGTCTAGTATACTTTTAGTCAAATAAATCAGAATCCCAACCAGTTATCTATACAATGTGGCATCCACATCTTTAGATTCATCGTCAACCCAAAGCTTAAGGTTATAATGTAAAGGTATTGAGGCCACTTTGCATTATCCGATTATGAAATTTTTCAATAACCCTTTGACATACTTTCATTGAGTCTACCCAGAGTCCCTCCAAGCTTCTAGACCCAAATAATAATGTAATTCTCTGAGGTCTTTAATTTAAAAAACTTGTGACATATGAACTTTTATTTATTTAATCAATTCATCATCATTAATAGTGATAATTAAATCAGCTACATATAAAGAAATCAAGACAATTTTTCCCTTTTCATCAAACAAAGTGTACAAATTTGGGCCGTTCACTCACCTCTAACACTTGTCTCCACTGAACTGTCCATGCACTGAGTTAACTGATGTATTCTTCAGTTGATTTATGAGTTAATAGTTAGTGAATTAATTAATAATTAATTCACACCACTAATCACCAGTGTATTTGTTAGTTAGACTAAATACAACTAGTTCAACTAAGTCAAACTGAACACAACTCCATCAACTCTTCAATCAACTCCACCAAACTCAATCACTTGAGTTCTAACTGAAGTCTATCATGCAATAGCTCAACTAACCCATAGGAAAAGCGTATTTCCTTCTAGCAGTTGCATGTGCCACATCCGTAGCTCGAACTGAAGTGCTGCAAGAGGATAAGATAATGTTTATAGTCCAAATATTATTAAGAGCTAATAATATTCGACTGTTCTATTTTTAGACTGGCAGTCTAAAAATAGACTCCGCCCATATGTCTAAAAATAGAGGTCCATATATTTTTACCAACATGACCAATCATCGACAAATAGCATCCTACAACTCATAGACCATGATCCATATGTCTAAAAATAGACATAGTCTAAAAATAGACTTTGCGCCAAAAATAGCCTGCGGGACCACTTAGTGAAGGTGACTTATTTTCACTAAGCTCCATGCTCTTATTGCATTTTCAACACTCCCTCTCAACAAGATATGGGTTATCTGCAACCCCTATCCTGCCTTTGTGGTATTCGAATTTTCTCCTGGTGAGCGCCTTCGTCAAGATATCAGCATCCTGCTCCTCCATGGGAATATATGAAAGTAACATGATTCTCCGCTGCACACAATCTCTGATATGATGGTACCTGATGTCGATGTGCTTGGATCTATCATGAAATACTGGATTAGCCGAGAGTTTAGTGCAACTTTGATTATCACAATAAATCACAGTAGGCTCCAAGTGTGACCTGAACAACCCGACTAGGATCTTCCTCATCCATATAGCCTCACATGCAGCCAAACTTGCTGCCATATACTCGGCCTCTGCTGAATTGAGTGCCACGGATATCTGCTTCTTGCTATACCAAGAAACTGCTATCGACTTGATACTGAAGATCCCCCCAGATGTGATCTTTATGTCTGTTGGGCTCCCTGCCCAATCTGCATCCGTGAAGCCACATAGCTTCACCTCATCCTCCTATCTGTACCACAATCCATATCTCGATGTGCCTCTGAGATAACGCAATACATGCTTACCTATGTTCCAGAAGAGCTTGGTTGGCTTAACCATAGCTTGTGAAAGCTGGTTAACAGCATAGCATATATCGGGTCGTGTATTGACCAGATAGATAAGCAACCCCACCAACTGTCGATAAACAGTGGCATCCACTACCTCCACTGAAGTAGCATCCTCCTTCCTCCAACCTCCTGGAAGAGGAGTATCAACAGGCTTGCAGCGATGCATGTTGAACTTCTCCAATATCTCTTGGGCATACTTACCCTGAGAAATAAATAGTCCATCACTGCGCTGCCAAATTTCCAATCCTAGGAAATAATGTAGGAGGCCCAAGTCCTTCATCTCAAACTCTCGAGCAAGATCCTCCTTGCATGAAAGTATTAACAGCTCATCTCCGATTAAAATCAAATCATCTACATAAAGTACAATGATAAGCAACTTACCCTCCACCACAATTTGGTATAGGTTAGGATCCGCCTCACCCTTGGAGAATCCAAGTCTAGTGAAATAACTGTCTATCCGTGTGTACCAAGCACGGGGTACTTGTTTCAATCCATACAACGCTCTCTTGAGCTTGGACACATGTGACTCGCTGCTGAAGATCTCGAAACCTTCATGCTACTCTATGTACACCTCCTCCTTAATGACTCCATTGAGGAACACAGTCTTCACATCCATCTAATGGATGTGCCACCCCATCTGCGCGGAGAGAGCAAGAATCGTCTGTATGGAAGAATACCTTGCGACAGGTGCAAAGGTCTCCTCATAATCGACCCCCTCTGTCTATGAGAAGCCTTCAGCAACAAATCTTACCTTGTAATTCTCCACACTCCCGTCAGCTGCCTGCTTCACTTTGTAGATCCATCGCGAACCCACCATTGATTTCCCCTCTGGTCTTGGGACAATCTCCCACGCACTGTTTCTGACAATCAAATCATACTCTTCCACCATGGCATCTACCCATGTGGGATCCTCCATAGCTTCCTCGAAAGAGGATGCCCCGGTCATGACATATTTTCTCATAAGAGCCATGTATCCAGTGTACCAATCAGGTGACTGTCTCTGTCTGCGCTGTACTGTAGGTGGTCCTACAACCTTCTCTGCATCTTAAGCTAGTCGCTTAGCTTTTGTAGTACGCTTTCACCCTTTGATGGTTTGTGTTGCATGAGTGGTCTCTTCCACTCCATGAACTTCATATTGTGGCTGATCCACATCCTGAAGCTCATCTTTAGGAACTAATAGCTCCTCATATGCATGCAAGTGTGGCTCCCTCTCAAGCGAACACTTCATGGTTTTCTCCTCCTGAAATTTGATATCTCGTCGCACAACAGTCTTGCAACTGTCTAGCAAATACACACGATAGTTGTGGGGCGTATCAGTGTACCCCACAAATATCCCAACCTCTGCAGTCAGCTCCAGCTTCTTCCTGGCAACCTTCGTCACATGCATGTAAACAAGAGAACCAAAAATCCTCAAATGGGAAATATCAGGCCTCTTACCAGAATAAGCCTCCTCGGGTGTACTCATGCCAAGTATCTTGTGAGGACAATGGTTCTGCACATATACTACAGTATTACATGCCTCTGCCCACAAGTGAAGGGGTAGGGCCTGATCATGCAACATCGCCCGTGCAGCACCCACGATCATTTTGTTCCTTTTCCCAGCAACCCCATTCTGCTGTGGGTTATAGGGAGCTATGAGCTCTCTTCGAATCCCTTCTGCGTTGTAGAAGTCCTTGAACTCACCAGAGATGAATTAACGAACATTTTCGCTCCTAAGAGCCTTCACATTCTTCCCTGGTTCCTTCTTGACCAGTGCTTTGAAGTCACAAAACTTTGAGTATGTCTCGCTCTTCTTCTACATGAAGAAGATCCAGCACTTTTGAGAGAAATCATCAACAAATATCACATAGTACCTGTGCTTTTTTGTCAAAGCTACTGAGAAAGGTTCACACACGTCTGTGTGAATTCTCTCAAGAATCATCGTGGCGCAACTATCCTTCTCGTGAAAGGTGGATTTCACAAATTTTCCCAAAGTACATCCTTACACTGATCTAACTGCGCAAGAGTGCCTTTAGGAAGCCTAGTAGAAATCTGCTGCAGTATCTCCAAGGCTCCATGGTGAAGGTGGCCCAATCTCCGGTGCCACAGCCCACCATCATCTCGTCTCACCACTCCTTCTGCCTTGCATGCCATTGCTACGCAACCATATACATGCAATTGATAAAGGTTCTTGACTCGAAACCCTATCTTCCAGGTTTCTCTAGTTGTCTTACTGCACAGGAAAGCCTTTCCCTCGCTGAAGACAACATCATATCCCTTGTCTTCTAACATTGCCACAGAGATAAGATTCTTCTTCAATCTTGGAACATGCATCACTTCCTTCAATACGAAGGGTTTAGCAGACTCCCTCTCACAGGAAATGGTACCGATACCAGTTGCACTGTATCTACCATCATCGCCCATCTCGATGTGCACTCCAAGATCTTTCTCATCCAGATCAGAAAACAAATCTCGATCTCCTGTCATATGAAAAGACGCACCACTGTCAAAGAACCACACTGATCCCATCACACTTGATACCACGCATGCGATCAATGAAAAATCCAACTCAAACTGCAAGGCTAAGGCCTCTCCCGCTGCGGATCTAGCAGCTTTTTTATTTTTCTTCTTCTGCGGACAATTTGTGGCATAATGTTCATGCTGGTCCAATGAAAGCACTTCACCTTGGACATGTCCTGCTTCTTGCCTTTCGCACCGGAATGAGAAGCTTTCTTTTTCTTCCCCTTCTTTGCTTTGGCAGCCAAACCAAAATTTTCTTCATTAGATGCCTTTGATGAAGATCCGTCCCTAGTATTCCGCCTGATCTCCTCTTGCGCAAGATCCGACCAAAGTCTCTCCCATCCTGGCAATTTCTCCTGACCGTTGACAGAGTCCTGATAGGAATGCCAACTCTTCTGAGGACCAAGAAGAGCTAAGCTCACCAAGTCCTCATCATCGATAGTCACCCCCACACTTACCAGCTCATCCCGGCATTGGGTGAACTTCGTGAGATACCTTGGCATAGAGTCTCCATTCTCACACTTAATGTTTCTGAGTTTGTCCTTGAGCGCCAACTTCTTCTGGCCGCTCTTGCTTTGGAATAAGTCTATCAGTGCTTTCCACATCAAGTATGGAGAAGCCTTTCCATGGAGGCTGGATACAATGTGATCCTTTATGCCCTCCAACAGAATCCTTCGACACTTTGTTGTCTTCTTTTTCCAAGCCTCAACGTGAGTAGCATGAGTAGGTTTTGGGACATCAGCATCTATGAACTCCTTATACCCATTGTCACCTAACACTACCTCCATCCTGTCTTTCCATGCAATATAATTTGAGCTGCCTTCAAGGGCATACTCCAATCACAATCTGTTTAAAGACATTTGAACTTCGACACCAAGAAAACACTGCTGTAAATTCAAATTCCACTAGCTCAAAACTTAACCGCTTCTGATCTAAAATTCGTGAGAACAAAGTATTTTTCGTACATAGATTGACTGTATGGGCATTTACCAGATATCTCACCTTCCAAAAGAAGGATGAATCCAGAGGCTACCTGGCCCGATTACAGACTCCGCCTGAAGAAATAAAATGTAAACACTTTCTGAATAATAGATCCGATGATCAACTTCGCTCTGATATCATGTAGAACCTGTTCTACAAATCAGAGAGCTCCGATACCATGTAGAAATTTTGAATAATATAACACTTATTCATAGATATTATCCTGATTAGACACAATTTCCGGAATCATGCATAATACATAACCTCCTCTACTATCGATCATCAATTTTGCGGAATTAGAAACATTCGCATGCGCACATTGAAACATCAATCACATATATCAAAACAGTACATACTGGGGAAAGCATACAGTTGAAAATCCCTCAAATATCTGTATATTATATTGATTGAGAAGATTTAACAATACATAGTACAATACTCCTCGCAAGTACTCAGTACTATCTCCACCTGTTACACACAAACTAGCTCAGATCTGAATCAATCACAGGTTCAAATCTCCTCCGCTGCTTGCCTGCCTCCACTGCACAATACCTATTGAGAATAGATGAGAATGGCTGATCCAAACTCGTATTTCCCTTGTGTTGCACTATGCAATCCTCATTGACAATCTCAATCCACTGATTGTGCAAATCTCACGCACAACTATAGTCACAATTGACAGCTGTCTTTCCCTTTCACTCACCTCTAACACTTCTCTCCATTGAATTATCCATGCACTGAGTTAACTGATGTATTCTTCAGTTTATTTATGAGTTAATAATTAGTGAATTAATTAATAATTAATTCACACCACTCATCACCAGTGTATTTGTTAGTTAGACTAAATACAACTAGTTCAACTAAGTCAAACTGAACACAACTCCATCAACTCTTCAATCAACGCCACCAAACTCAATCACTTGAGTTCTAACTGAAGTCTGTCATGCAATAGCTCAACTAACCCGTAGGAAAAGCGTATTTCCTTCTGGTAGTTGCATGTGCCACATCCATAGCTCGAACTGAAGTGTTGCAAGAGGATAAGATAATGTTTATAGTCCAAATATTATTAAGAGCTAATAATATTTGACTGTTCTATTTTTTGACTGGCAGTCTAAAAATAGACTCCTCCCATATGTCTAAAAATAGAGGTCCATCTATTTTTACCAACATGACCAATCATCCATAAATAGCATCCTGCAACTCATAGACCATGATCCATATGTCTAACATGATCCATATGTCTAAAAATAGACTTTGCGCCAAAAATAGCCTGCGGGACCACTTAGTGAAGGCGACTTCTTTTCACTAAGCTCCATCATCTTGTTGCATTTAGACCTTTTGTTTTAGCTTCTAAAACTTTGTAGAAAAAATTATATCGAAAATTCCACGACAACCTGTTTGGTGTAGCGAAACCCTAGAATCCAAATCTCTGATACCAAATGTTATGAAACCAGCTCACAAAATAGAAGAAAAGAGAGATCAACGCCTTCAAAATAAGCCTCTTTGAGGGGGAAACCTCTTTTACATTACACAAATGAACAATTCTTGTATGATACAAATGAAAAGACCTCCATTCTATATATAGGAGTCTAAGGGGTCCCAATACAATCATAGCCTACATAACAATAATATTGTAGGGGCACAACAATAACAATAATGGGCTTCTATGAGGCATACTAATAAAAACATGGGGACTATATGGGAAAATTAATACAATAAGGGGGTTGCACTAATAACAATAAGGGGTTACACTAGTAGCATACAGACCTAACAGGGGTACTCTAAAGTTGAGTGGATTGACTATGAGGAGACTTTTATTCCTGTAGAAAGGTACTCATCCATTAAATCAATTCTTTCTCTGGTTGCATAGTTGGGGTGGAAGATCCACCAAATGTATGTAAAAATAACATTCCTCAATGGAGTTTATAGAGGAGGAGGTGTATATCAAACAACCAGAAGGCTTCAAGGCTTTTGATCGGGAGTCTCATGTGTGTAGACTCAAGCTAGTGTTGTACAGTATCAAGCAAGCACCTTGTGCTTCGTACACCATGATCAATAACTATCTCACCGATTTGGGCTTCACCAAAAGCGAAGAGGATGCAAACCTTTATCATATCTTGGTAGAAGATAAATTGTTGATTATTTTCTTATATGTTGATGCTTTGATTTTAACTGGTGATGAACATCTGATTAGATCTTGCGAGGAAGACCTTGCAAGAGAGTTTAAAATGAAGGACACGGGTCTCATGCACTACTTCCTCAGATTCGAAGAATGGCAAGGTAATGGGGAACTATTTGTCTCTCAGGGAAATTATGCTAACGAGTTACTTTAGAGGTTCCACATGGATAGTCGCAAACCCATGGAGACACCTCTAATAGTCAACTGGAGGAAAGAGGATGCCACTTGAGGTGAGGAAGTGGATGCTATTTGTTATCTCAAAATCAGGTCCTGATAGGCTGCTGATCTGGTTGACTCTACGTAACTATTTCAAACCTACTTTAGCCTGAGGATTAGCCTCCTCAACTTGAGAGGGCTCTCTCAAAAGGGGTTAATGATTTTGATTATAGATAAGATGGCTAACTCTTGTAAAACAACTGTGAGAATATGAATGGTGGAAACACATTTAACAACTATCCATTGGGCTCATGGAGTCAACAACATCTCAATATAACAATGAATTCAACCTTACATAGAAGTCAGGGCTTCAGCATTTAAACATTCAGAACATAAACTCATATAGGACCACATAGTTTATAAATGTATACAGGAAGTCAGAGCACATTCAATGAATTCTGAGTGATTATACATCCATAACACTGCAAGAATTAGGAAAAGGACACATCACATATTCTGAACATAAAAAATCCCTCATGAATCCTGAGAAGTAAAGCTAAAACATGTATTACTGA